>JASAOB010002826.1:0-80783 GCA_030849825.1 Herpetomonas tarakana
GACGGTGGCGGACATGCTTGCACGAGCTTCTTGGCAGGGGGGGAGTAGTGCTTCAGTCTCTGAGCGAAGGTACAGCAACAGCAGTGTGGGATATATAACAGGAGAAAGAGTTACAGTAAACGGACAAAGAAAAAGGGAAAGGAAAGGAAAGGCAGAAGGGAGGGAATAGAAATGGGTGTGGAGAGGGAAAGATGAGTGAAGAGAGAGTGGAGATGGCGAAGGGGAGAAGGGATTAACTTGGGTGGGAGGGGAGGGTGAGAGGGGGATGGAAGGAGCTGATGGGTTGGTGTGTGCACCTGTGTGTTGCTGCAGCACATGAGAGAGGGGACGGGGGACGCCTGCGCTCCGCCCCAGTGTCAAGTGGCCGTCCCAACGCTGCCACCACCACCGGAGGGGGGGGGGGGAGGGGGAAGAACCATGATGGCGATGTTGGTGCTGCTACTTAATCGGTAGTCTACCGGCAATGAGTGGGATGAAAGGAAAGGAATGGAATGGAATGGAGAGGTTTAGGAGACACCGAAACCCGACAGCTGCACTGCATGCCAGGCACTGCTGAGTGCTTTGGATGCAAGGAGCAAGGAAAGGTTTCGGTTCAAGTGTTCTGTATCATCACCGCTACAGATTAGCACCGGAGAGAGAGAAGAACGAGAAGTGTAGAGAAGGAAGTGGTAATGGCGGCCGGAGGAGAAGACGGGAGAGTTACGTGCTGAGGTTTGGGTTAACGCAAGAACACACACGAGAAGGTGGCGGGAGGCGTGTCAGCCGCGAAGGTGGGAATAAGGGTGCGCTCGTTGCGGAGGGTGTGCACCACACAGATGGATGAGTGGCGCTCAAACACACACACAAGAACAACGCCGCCCCGCCGCATGTGGCCCACAAGCCAATGCCCTCCCGTTCCGCTTCTCTGTGGCGCGATTTGCCAGAGTCTCCGGGAGCATTGACTTGCGGGACACATGTGGGAACTGCAAGGAAAAGCAGTCTCCGCGATCGCTTCGCTGAGCAGTTGCTGAGAGTTGCGCCTGCCGCCATCTGCGTGTGCACTGTATCTGTCGTACGGGCCGTGCCAGCATTACTTGGCACGTGAAAGAATAAGCAAAAAATAGTGGATGACACGGAAGTAGGCCGATGGTGGTGGTGTTGCCGTGATACGAAACGAGTAAAAGGCGAGGAAGCGCGAAAAGCTTCAAAGGGGAGAGAGGTATGATGGGTGATAATGAGAACATAGCAGGAGAGGGAGAAAGTGAGAGAGAGAGAGGCACTGATGAAGCAAAAGGGAAGTAGCGAAAAGGAGTGAAGAGAAGGGTGGAAAATGACGAGTGCGTGTGGGTGTGCGCACCTGTTCGGGTTAGCTGGGGGAACACTCAAACCTCAACGTTGTCCGTGTGCCAGCGGGCGGCTGTGATGCGGTAGCGCTGATAGTCCCGCACAGCCTCCTCGGTGGTGAGGCCGAGACGGATGTTCTGGGAGTACGTGTGCAGGTCATCGGCCCCGTGGGCGAACCGGCAGACCTGGTCGTAGGGGCACCACCCCTTCGCTTGGAAGCTGTTGCACATCTTTGTCTTGTAGTGGTCAGCAACCTTGTCCTCGGGAGTTTCGCAGATGGGGCGACGTCGACGCTTGTCCTTGACCAAACTCCGCGGCGGTGCGTTAGTCGCGCAAGGAGCCTCCGGTGCGAAAGCTGTATACTCCGCGCCGGGATACCAGTAGCCCCAAGCAGGGCCCGCCTCATCGCACATGGAACTTGTGTGCATGCTGGTGGAAGACACGCCGCTGATGTCGGGCTCGCTGCACTCCGTTGGCGTGATGGCGGATGTGCCAAACACACAAGGCACATAGGGGTTGTGGCGGACAGTGCGAACAGGCATTGCTTTCCGGAGGCGGGGCAACTATCAAGGTGTACAGCTGTAATAGCAACTAGTAATGTGAGGGGGCGGGGCGGGGCCGAGGGAACTAGTGTGAGCGAGAGGTGGTGAAGCGGAGAGGATGCGCTTTCCTTAGTGCCTACATCGTCGCGGAGGGGAGAAGGAAGGATGGAAGGAAGGTGACACCGGAGAAGAGTGTAGGTGACAGTGGAGCAATGAGTACAGTGACTCTCCCTCTCCCTCTCCGCCTCCCCCACCCCCAGAGAAGGCAACTCACATACGGCACAGACTCACAGAAAGGACGGCAGCCGGCCGTTTCTCCACGGCTTTACACACTCTCACGAAGTGCGCTCTTTCCTCCTCTTCCCACTTCCTTTTCTAACATTGTTTGGCGGTGGTCGCCTGTTTGGTTGTTGGGTCGGTTTAGTCGGTCTACACTTCGTTGAACAGCAACGGATCGCTGTCACCTCAGCGCATCGCATCCATTCTGGGACGGTATCCACGAGTGAGTTGCCGTCATGTGCTGGCGTCGCCTTTCTCTTCTGCTTCATTTCTCATTCTCTTTCTTTCTTGCGATCACGTGGCAGAGGCGAACGCGACCAACAGGTCCTTTACCTTTCGGCGCTTCGCGCTGTCGGAGTTGCACATGATGAGGTGGGCATGTAGCTTCTGCACCTCGTCGGCGGGGATGCCAATCATCTCGAGGCAGCAGCTCAGGGAGGGGATAAGGCGGATGTACGGCCCTGTTACACCATACACCGTCGAGTCGATGTCCTTTGGGAGCTCACCGCTGCGCGCGCCGCCGCGTTGGCGCACGCTGCGCTGCACCTGGAGCAAGGCGGAACGCAGCAGAACAACGTACAAGCGTCTCTGCGACTCGAGAAGAATGTCTGGGAGACCGGCAACGGTGTTGGTGCCAGAGGCCACCGCATTCGCTCCAACGTCGTCGACGGCTTTCATGTCCATCAGTGTCATTGTAAAGTGGTGCGCGTTACGCCCGTCACAGCCGCTTTCAAGCACTGACACCGCGAGCGTTGTCGCGGCTTCGAGAAGGCCCGGTGTCGTACGCCACTGGCCGTTCTCGACCACACGTGCCCTGGCATAGTTCAGCACATCTTTTGTGTAGTAGAACCACAACTTGTCGGTCACAACATCCTCCTCGCCAGACCTGCGTCCCTGGTCTCCTCTCGCGCCGTCCTCCCGCCCGTTGGGCTGCCGCTGCTGTTGCTGTCGGTTCTGCTCCTGGGCCTGCGCAAGGTACGCGGTGTGTTGGGCGAAGAAGGAGGTCACCAGAGACAGCACGGGGCAGAGAAGCAGCGGATGGTTCTCCCCAACAGGAAAGAGGCACTTCTGCGTGAGGGTGCGGATATGGTTTATGGGTATCACCGACTCCGTGCGCTGCTGAAGCATGCTCTGCAGGAGGGTTGACAGGTGCTCTGTGGGTATCAGGGGACAAACCGCCCCGACCAGTTGGTACAGCGCTGTGCGGAAATGCAGGAACGTCAGTCGCGCCATGTACGCAGGAGACTTGCGTTCCGCCACATCGCTTCTCCGCGACCTGCCGGGCAGGTACTGCTCCCTCTCCGACTCGCTGAGCTCCAAGAGGTCGCGAAAGGCGGGTGGTAGGTCACTCGGTACGACTCCGTGCAGCAGCGCAACAAGATGGGTCATCACCGGTATCAAGGCGTTGAGGCGCTCCATCACGTGTGGTGCGGGCTGGCTGCGGCGAAAGACAGCTGACAGAATGTCGATCGACGTCCGCAGCGTCTCCCGCACTTCGCGAAGCTCGCGCGTGGTGCCAAGGAAGATGTCGTTGAACTGCGGCTGGGTGAGGGGCAGGGCAGTCTCCCGCGTCACGGCAAGCACCGGGTCGACAAGGCTGGCAAACTCACCTGCCGCCTCTGCAGTCCCCATCGACTGCACAAGCGCGGCGACACACTCGTACAGGAGAGCCCGGTCCTGGCCCTTTGCGGTGAACAGAATGGCCTTCACTTGCTGCATGCAGCTCACGACCACGTCATGCCCCATCTCGCTTGCGTGCTCGCTGCAGGCGGTAACGAGAAGCGTGTGCGCACGCCTGTGGGCGGCCTCCTCGTCCAAGTCTTGCTGGGCGGTCGATTTGTTCTTGCTGTCCGCGCTCGCTGTCAGGAAGCGGAAGAGGATCTCCAGGGTTCCTACCCACACGTTCAGCGACCGCGTCGGGTCGGGGCATCGCCAGAAGCACGAAAGCATGTTTAGGTACAGCGGGGTCAGGACGGCATCGGCTGGCTGTCGTCGTTGAAGGGCGGCGATACACTCTGGTACGTAGTCCGCCGAGAACCGGAACGCTTCGGTGAGATGCTCCACCATGAAGGAGGTGGCCTCCCACTGGAGAAACGTGGCGCTCCGCTGCGTGACGTATCCGCCGCTCGTCCTCTCGTCCGCCGCCGTTCCCGCCGCATCGCTCAGCTCAGAGAAGAGCTGGAGGGTGTAGTAGTTGCTCTCGCGCGGCCGAAGACGGGCCAGCACGCGAATGAGTCGGCCAGACAGACTTCGGAAGCTGTCGAACGTCTGTCGGTAAAGTTGGGTGAACCCGAGCTGTTCCTGCGAGAGAGCCACGCCTTCTGCATCGCTGCCACTGTCAGGGTCGCACCGATGCTTCACCACGAGAGAGCGAAGGTGCCCGTACAGGTCAAGGGCGTTGATCTCCTGCAGTGGTCCGGTGCCGGAGTCCTGTGGAGTACCCTCGGCGTCGTTGAGGCTCAAGAGGACGCTGCACACCTGCTCTCCGAACCAGATACTTGGGATTGTGAGGATACCGACGAGGCACTGGCAGATGGCCGAGCTCGCAGAACTCACGAGGGCCCTGGGGATCTCTTTCAGCAGCATCAAGATCTCGTCGACAAGGCCAATGTCACGCGCATTGACGCACGAGGGCAAGCACTCGAGCACCACCACGAGGATCGACTGGAACAGCTTTTGCCGCTCGGCGCTCCCGTTGTCGGCCGTTCGCAGGACGGCAGTGGAGGCCATGGCAGCCAGCCGCTGGGAGGGCTGCCAGCGCAGAAGTGCCGCCAGAGTCTCCCCAAGACCGACGTCGACGAGAAGCTGAAATGGAGCGACAGGCGCCACCAGCGCAACGACGGAGCACGCCGCTTCAAGAGAGCCCTCCATTCCGCTGGGAAGCGCGGCTGCGTTGGTCGCCCCCGTGGCGCTGCTATACAAGGAGAACAACGTGTTGGTCATCGTCCGCAGCAGGCGCTCGCTCGACGCGACGACACTCTTTCTCAGTGCCCCGACCTTTGCGCGGTCCACGCGGTCAAAGTCAGGCTCCAGGCAGGCGGCAACGAGACTCTGGAGGAGCAGGAGGTGCCGAGGAAGACCGGACAGGTCATGCTGCTGCGAGAGTAGCGTTTCGAGGATGCGGGGGACAATGTTCGTGCTCGCGCTGTAGGCGCACTCCACAAGGAGTTTGCGCAGGTCCTCACACAACAGCTCACTCATCCCCGGCTCGTTGCAGTACCAGGTGAGCAGATCCCACAACGGGAGCTGCTCCACGGTGACCTTCCTCCCACGTAGTGCGTTCTTCAGGAGAACAGCCCCATAGGCCTGCACTGCCGCGCCCTCCGCCGTTAAGCCCAGGAGCGAGACCCCAACGGAGGTGAGTGCCGCCCCGTCGAGTCTGTCTTCCAGTGAGAGAAGACTGATAGTGAGCTGCCGTCGATCGTGGTTGTTGCTGCATGCATACATGCCGCGAAGCAGCGACACTATGGTTGATAAAGTCGCCTGCGTGTCCATCAGCGCGGCGGGCGGAGTATGCGCTCCTGTGTGTTCCGCTACCCCGTGGGAAAAGCAGACAATGCTGTGCCTTCGTAGGGAGTTGAGAAGGAAGAAGGATATGTTGATCACTCCAGGTGAATGATAAAACCAAAAGAAGGGGAGAGAAGGGGGAAAAGGCTCAATGATGACAAAAGACCGGCATTCTTCCCTTCTCTTGCCTTTCTGTGCCACAGTCGACGGTGACATTCCACACCCCACAAATGGTCACAGTATGCATTCTCGCGCCAGCGGAAAGTCATCAGTGCACTCCGCCGCCAGTCTTCCCTTTCTGATCTCCATTGTGTAGTGAAGATAAAGGGGCGGCTTGTCTTCTTGAGCGAGTGGGGGGAGTAGTATAGGAGGAAAACGAGAGGATTGCACACAGAGGGCGAAGAGAGGCGGCTGGGGGGAGGGGTGGGGAGTAATATTCGGTGAGCACATGGCAGTGGCAGCAAAAAGAGCAAGAGGAGTGGGCACGGTGCGCTTGCGCGGATACAAACACGTCCGCCGCGCACCGCAGTAGGTGTGTACGAGAAAATGGGTCCACCGACGAGTTCAACGGAGAGAAGTAAAGGAAAGAAGAGAGGTAGAACAGGAAATGCAAGGAAGTACAAGCTGAGAGCAGTTGCGTAGCACTGCTCGACAGAAAGAAAAGGAGAGAAGAAATGTGAAGACACGCGTGACGGGCCCACCACCATTTCACCACATGTATAGGAGCGGGCAGCACACAATGGGCCCACGTGTACACCAATCAGCGTCGTTGTTGTGCTCGTGTGGTGCCAGAAAGGGTACTTCGAAGACAAAACGACAAGTAGAGAAACGCACAGCGCCGCGAAACAGACCAACAGGGAAACAGCCAGAATCGCAGGGAAGATGAAACACGAAGAGAGCAACAGTTGGGCAAGGAGACATACATGGTGGTTCTGCGCGAGGGAACGAACCGCTAGAGAAGGGGGCGGGGTGTACGACGAGTATCAGAAGGACTATAACAGGGGGAGGGGAAAACGATGGAGGAGCAGGAGCAAAGTAGCGGCGGCACACAGCGCAGCACGGAAAGGAATCCGGAGAACAGCATGGCGAAGAGCAGGGCAGATAAATCCAAAAACAGGAGGGGGGGGGAAGAAATAGCCAAAGTGAAGATGCGACGTTGGTCTCCTTCTCTCCCCAAAACGAGGGAAAGAGAGGTCCTGCTGAGAGTCGCCAAGGAAAGCCACGGCAGCCCCCCCCCCCCCCCCTGCCAGTACCCTGCGCAAGTCGCCCCGGGGGGAGGGGGGGCACAGGGTCGATTCATGAACTCGTGCTGGCATCCCTCGTCTCTCATGTGAGCAATAACGGCACAGGGATACACGGCCGACGAGATGGCTACTGTGGAGCACGGAACGGGAGGGAGTTTGGGGGAGGGGGAGGGGGTAAGGGGGAGACCGCGAGGGATTACTTCTTGTCGACAGGGGCGCCGAGCATGTTCGGATCCCAGTCCACCTGAAACCAGGGGTGGTTGATCACATCCTCGATGCCAGCGCGCTTGCGCGGGTCGACCACCATCATGCGGCTGATGAGATCCTTGGCTGAGTCGGAGATGTGGCGAATCATTTGGTACTCCCCACGTTCAATCTTGGCGAGGAGCACGTTCATGGTACGGTCCTCAAAGGGCAGGCGGCCAGCCAGCATGACGTACAGAATGACGCCACAGCTCCAAATATCAGCGGACAGCCCATTGTAGCCGCGCTCCATCAGCACCTCCGGGGCAACGTAGTTGGGTGTGCCACACACCGTCTGCAGGAGGATGTCTTGCTGTAGGTTGCTCAAGCCAAAGTCCGAGATCTTGAGGGTGTCATTGGCGTCCAGGAGTAAGTTCTCCGGCTTCAAGTCTCGATGTGCGTAGCCCCAGGTGTGGCAATAGTAGATGCCTGCAATGAGTTGGTGGAAGTATCTTCGCGCCGTTGGCTCGTCAAACCGCTTGGCGGCCACAATCTTGTCGAACAGCTCGCCGCCAGTGACCAGCTCCAGCACAATGTAGTAGTGGTTCGGCGACTGCAGCACGCTGCGCAACTCGACAACGTTCTTGTGCCGCAGCTTGCGCATGATGGCCACCTCGCGCAGCATCTGGTCCTCCATATTTTCGCTCTTGAGGCGGCGTTTGTCGATGATCTTTACGGCCCACGTTCGGCCCTCCGAATCCGTCCCTTTGCGCACCTTTGAGAAGTTACCGGAGCCCAGGAGCTCGCCCAGCTGGTACTCGCCAATTCTCGTATCGGTCATGGTGGAGCGGTACGAGAGAAGCGAACAAACTCGGTGAGGCAGTGGGACAGAGAGAAGATGAGGATCAGGCCGCGCTAACAACAGACGCAAAACGTGCCGAGAGGAGTGAAGAGAAAACAAAAACAATTGTTCTTGGAACACAAGGAAGCGAGGTAGGCGGTGACGCGTTCGGGGTCGAAATAGGAGCGTGTGTAGGATACTGGGTGGAGAGGAGCGGTGTATAGGCCCGTTGAGGTGTAAATGGCGAGAGAAAGAGAGATTGTTTTACTGTGCTTTCACGCTCATGAGAGTGCATCACACGCTTCTCTGCCGTGCCCTCTTCGTCCGAGTAACTGTGGGACACCAACCATCTCCTCTCTGGCTTCTTCTTCTTCTTCTGTCTTTCTGCGCATCTCTGTGCGTATCGTGAAGAGTGGGGAGGAGAGACTGCCCGCTCCCGTCTCCCATCCCGCTACTCGGAAGCCAAATCCACAAATCAAAGCAAGAGGTTGAATGGGAACCCCCTATTCGGGAAAGACACACACGGATGGGTTGTGATGGCAACCGGCACTGAAGCAAACAATCGAGGAAAAGGAGTGGCAGGAAACGTGAGGGAGCAATGAACAAGAAGTCGATGTTGGTGATTCGCTATGTATGAGGAGACACGCGCGCATGTTGGCATCCTCGCACACAGAGAAGCACTCCGCAGCCCCGCCCATCATTTGCCGTCAGGAGCCTGAGAAAGTGCGCACACCACGTTCCGGTACTCTGGCGAGACGGAGTTTAGCGACCTGCGGGCGGCTCTGGAGGACGGTTTTGTGCGGAGGTGTGTCCAGACCTAAAAGGGAAGCTGGAAGCGTTCTAAGCCGTGTAGCGCGACGCGGAATGTCGAGCGCGAGACAGCGGTGGAGGTGGGCAATGAGCTACCAACACAGTGGTGTCGCGTGGAGTGCATCTGCCGCCTTGCGGTTTATCCAGCCCAGTACTCCGTGCCCGCGTCCCTCCTTGCCCAGCACGTTGCCAGGCGAGACTCGTTTGGACATGCATACGGAGCAGCTCCAAAAAACACAAAGACGACTTCTTCTTTTCCGCCGCGGCGGTGCGTGTGAAAAAGGGCAAACTACATGCAGAAGTTGGCAGTGCCACACTCCACGTCCTGCAAGCGCATAAAGGGAGAAGGGGAGAGCTAGGGCACGGAGAGTGACGTGGAAAAGAGTGTCAAGCGCGTGGCGGAGCAGTGACTAATCGTTCCACGACATGTGGTTCTGCCATGGGGGAGTGCTGGCCGGTGGTCCTGAGAACGACAAGCCGTCAAGTCCTCCTCTATTGCGTCCATCGTATTAAGTGCGTGGGAGGGACCCGCACACGGCCAGAGAAGGGAGTCTGTTTTCGGTTGAGACACGGAGAAGCTGTGAGAGTGCGGCAGTCACTAGCACACAGAGGGATTCACATCTAGGAGGATAGATGGGGAGGGGGAGGGGGATGGGGAGGGAAGAGGGAGGAGGAATGCACACGGGAAGATGATGGAACGTGGAGACGGAGCGAGGAGAGGGGTTGTGAGGTCGAAGAAATATAAGATGGCAGAAGATGACGATGAACAGATAGTGGGAATGAACATGTTGCCGCAACTGGCTACCCACTAGCAGGGAGATCTTTGTGTTCCTTCCCACACGAACTGTGCGAAGGACGGCCTAAGCGGTGGCCAAGGTCCGCCGTCCAACAGGTGGAAACCGGAAATCGGGACATACAAGGTGCAATATGAGAGGCAAGCAAACACACAGAGGAAACACGAACAAATAGCAATAGGGAAGAAGTCGATGCTCGCGGTCAGGGACACACGCACGCAAAGGAGGAGGAGAAGAGGAAGAAAAAAAAAAAGCGCACACACACACACTTGTTGACCTGCTAAGCATGGCTTGACTACGCACCTTTCCGTCGTTCACGAACCTTTCAGCATCCCTGGATTCCAGCCAACCTGAAACCACGGATGTGCTATGATGGCGTCGACGGTGATTCGGCGTCTGGGGTCCACAACGAGCATACGTGAGATGAGATTCTTAGCCGAGTCGGAGATGTTGCGAATCATTTGGTACTCCCCGCGTTCAATCTTGGCGAGGAGCACGTTCATGTTGCGGTCCTCAAAAGGCAGGCGGCCAGCCAGCATGACGTACAGAATGACGCCACAGCTCCAAACGTCAGCGGACAGCCCATTGTAGCCGCGTTCCATCAGCACCTCCGGGGCAACGTAGTTGGGTGTGCCACACACCGTCTGCAGGAGGATGTTCTGCTGCATGTTACTCAAGCCAAAGTCCGAGATCTTCAGCACGCCTTTGGCGTTAATGAGTAGATTCTCCGGCTTCAGGTCGCGGTGCGCGCAGCCGTTCGCTTGGCAATAGTACACCCCTGCAATGAGTTGGTGGAAGTACTTTCGGGCGGTGTTCTCATCAAACTTCTTGGCAGCCACAATCTTGTCGAACAGCTCGCCGCCAGTGACCAGCTCCAGCACAAGATAGTAGTGGTGCTTCGACTCGAGAACGTCGCGAAGTTCAATGACGTTGGGGTGCTTGAGCCTCCGCATAACGGCAATCTCGCGATCCATTTGGTCCTTCATGTCCTCCTTCTCAATCTGTCGCTTGTCGACAATCTTGATCGCCCACTCCCGACCACGACTGTCCGTGCCTCGGCGCACCTTGGAGAAGTTCCCGCTGCCCAACAGCGGGCCCACGGTGTAGTCGCCCAGCTTGTATTCACTCATTGTTCCACCGCACGACGAGGGCCAGTGAGGAAGGCGGGTAGCTAGAGAGAATAATGTATGAAAGGGTGATGCGTACAGAAGACAAGACAAGACAAGACGATGGACAGAACGCGAGTAACGATGCAAGGAAGGAAGCAATGAAGAAAATGTAAGATGTGTTTCTCGCCGTCTGGCTGTCAGTGCGGTTGTCAATCGCTGCTACTTTTTGTTTCTAGATGAGAGGACGAAAGGAGATGGGGTAAAGGAGAGGAAACCGCGGTTGGTGAAAGCTTAGGACCAGAGCAAAAGGCACAGCATTGTCGCCGCCCGGTGGGTGGGTGGAGCAGGTGAAGCAGGTGCGTCGTACTCTGCACCCGCATGTCTCCTTTGGCTTCGTTTGGTTCTCCTTCTGTGTCGGAGCGAGCAGAGGTTGAACAGACGAGCGACTACTGCAAGAAAAAAAAAAAAAAAGAGAAGGAAAAGGGAGGAAACAAAGCGCTGTACGCGTGCGCATTAAGCGTCCTGAGGGGACCACTTCCGTCCAACAACTAGAGGAGAACGAGGGTGGTGGGCGAGACACCGGAAAGACTGGGCCATTCCCTTGTGCTCACGGATCGGCTCTTTGGACGGCTACGATACACTTGCACTTCGGCGTCACCTGGCTAGGCGTGTACTGCACGACTCGTGCCTCGTATCCTCGCTCGCGGAGCCACACCACCCTACCGTGGTTCAGCACCGATTCGATAAGCTGCGAGATGGCGTGCATGCATGGTACCCTGCTGGCCACGGAGCGGTAGCCTCCGACGCGTTTGAAGGGGAAAGACAGCTCTGTTGTCTGTGCCAACTCCTGGCGCGCTGCGCGACCACGCTGCTTACTCGACTGCTCCAGGTGCGCCTCCTGTGCAAACTGCGAGGAAGACATGTTCCAGTCCGTCAGGGTGCCGATCCGATCGAAGCCCTGCTGTGTCGCGATGCCGAGAGTCCGTTGCAAGAAGGCGGGGTTGCAATAGTGACGCAGGGTAATCTTGCCGAAGCAGCACGGGGCGAGAACAAGTGCGCGCGGCAGCGTCCCTTGCGCTTCCAGCGTTTGAACGCACTCGTCGACGCCGGACCCACACAAGTGTTTGGCCACCACGACCGTCTCCGCGGGATTGCTTTGAATGTCTGTTTCCCAGTTCACCTCCCTCAGCGGCGCCATAAGGCGTGAGAGGGGGAAGGAGCGTTTCCGCGGCGGCCGCCTTCTGTTTGTCGTCTCCGCCCACGGGGACGGCAGGCAGTCCACGGCGTGGGGAGGAAAATACGGGTCTACAACCACTCCCCGGCATCTGAGCCGTTCCGCCAGCGCTCCTGTCAAGAAGCCGTTGCCGCCGCCCACGTCGACCACGCACTGGATCGACTTGGTCGCGCCGTGGTGATGCTGTCGATCGTGGGGAACAGAGTCGCGCTCTTGTGGGCTGTCGACGCACGAAGCTATGATTTCACCCAGCCCGATTTCCTGTGGCAGGTTCTCCAGTTCATGAAGGTGGGATCGATCCGCAAACGGTAGTGTGTAGCGGTCGATCAGCTGAAGCCATCGCTCGGCGAGGTCTGAAGCCTCCGTTGCCCCATCCTGAGAGGGATGTTCGTTGGGTGCGAGCGCACCGGGGCGACGGAGCAGCTCCAGAATAACCTCGCGCGAGCACACCCCAGCCTCGTACCGCGGCTCGAGCTCGCCCTTCCTCTTTCGTTGTACGTGTGCGCGGCGCGCGGCGACAAGCACCTCGCCGTAACCGGTGCGCAAGTCACGAGGCCACAGCTCGGCGAGAACGGGATGCTCCTCTGGCACAGGTAGTGCTCCGCCAAGAACGAGACGGGAAAGCGCCGTCACAGCAGTGCTGCTGAGCGAGGCGGACATCTCCTGTATAACCTCCTTCGGCAGCGGGCCCTCCGCCTCCAGGGTTTCCGGTGCTCCGGGAAGCGCGGCCAGAAAATCCCCCAGCTGGCGTTGCAATGGACTTGGGAGCTCGAGAGGACCTGTGGGTGTGCCGCTCCTCCGGCTCGACGCCGAGCGCCACCCTTGATCCTCATCCGGGAGCAGCAGAGGACGCAGCAGCCGCGAGACGGAGCTCGCGCAGTGGTACGGGTGTCGGTTGCAAGTGAACTTCGGCGTAAACGAAACTGCACGATCGGGACGCGGAACAACGTGCAACGGCGTTCTCGTCTTCGCGGTGACTCTACTACGAAGCAACATGACTCCCACCACAGTACAGGACGGCGCAGTGGCAAATATCGGGCTCGCCAGCACAGAAAAGAAGCAAAAGCGATGAGAGATGGAGAGGGAGATGAGTAAACCTGTTGGAGCTCAGCCGTTGAACAAACCACTTCACGCAGTAGTTCTCCTCCTCTGTCGCCAGGACAGAGGCCCCAGCACTGTCTATTCCGAGCAAGAAAAGGAGAAGGAGGAGGACACACCCGCGCGCGCACGGTAAGAAGGAAAGTGAGTGGGAGAGAGAAGGATACAGCTTATCGGAAATCGCTCCACAACAAGTCAACCAGGGAGGGCCGTGAAGCCACTCACGACGGAACGAAGGGAAGGGGCGGCCGTCTTCACGTTGGCTCTTCTCTTCCACTCGCGCTTTCCCATTCGCTGTGCGCGTCGATGTCGGTGCCGAAAGAAAGGGATAAGAGGGGGGGGGGAGGGGCGAGTCCTTCTTGGGAGTGTTGCAGAGTCGACGACAAACACAGCAACAGCAGCAGCAGCAACGACAACAACAACGCTGTGGTGGCTAGAAAGGCGAGCTGTCAAGGACTTTCATGTCGCCAGAGGACACTGAAGTGATTTTGCCACCCCTCACCACGCACGCACCTATTGTGCGGATCCTGCTGTTGCGATGCCAGAGCTCCGCATCGGCCAAGAGCAGGTTGATGTTGTTGTCGAAGCCCTTGAGAATGCCGTGGATTTCCTTCTCGCCCTCCACGACGACCACTTTCCTGTCCAGATACTTCTCCAGGGAAAGGATCCCCTCCTTCTTTTTGAGGATGTGTGCTGCCTTGGCCGACATGCCAATGACTAGGGAGTAACCGTCAAAGAGTAGCAGTGCGAGCCCAGCAGCAGTGGCAGGACAGAGTGAGGGAAGCTTCTCCAACAAACGGCAAGCCAGTCACGACGGCACAGGCACGGGGGGCACAAAGAGGAAGGGAGGAGGGGAACAACAAGTGCTCGAGGGGCAAACCCACCATACCATGCGCGATAACGATCACAAGTCCCACCCGTGTCTTCACGGCTACTCGTCACTCTATCCCAAGAGCATGCCGTACACACCGTCACTCAACCACGGAGGCGCGAAATCCATTTATGACACTGTCATGGCAACTGGTTCGTGGTCCTTCTTCTGGTGATCCAGACATACACGTTTTTGGGTGAATGTGTGACTGCATTAACGAGCGCAGCTGTGGTGAGTGGGGTATGGGGAGGGGGGGGGAGAGAGAAGAATGTGTATCTTCACATTGATGGCCCGCCCGTGAGAAGCGTAGACGGTAAACACGAACAAGGAGGAGCTTACCAAACAAGCGACACGCGCACACAGGAAGTGTAGAAGGCACGTAACACGACAGCAGATACCTGGCATCAACCGTATAAACAACATAAACAAGTAAAGGATGGCGCCTGGAAGAGGAGGGGGTGGGGGGGGGGGGGGTAAGAACAGTAGCATGGCAGTGGGGAGGACCCACAATCGTTCCCCTCTGGAAACAAGCCGCTGCGTTGCGTCGGTGGGGAAGACAAATGAGAAGTGCTTGCACCTCATCGCCACACGACGGAGCCGGTACCAGGGAACAGCCGCCACTGCTTGTCCAGCGGCAATCGCGGCACACAGCTGCTTCTACGGGGCTGTCCAGTCGACCGAGCGGGGGAACTGCTCGTGGTTGACAAAGGGGAGATCCTGGATGTCCTTCTCGGGGTGGTGCTGCTCCATTTGCTGCACCGGGATGGGGTGCATGAACCACGTTTGGTCCTCCTCGAACGGTGTTTGGTCAATCTTCCCGGGCACTTGCTGCATGGGCCACAGGTGGTTGACGTTGTACACGGGTGTCGGCTCGTCACGCAGCATGAACTGCTTATCGAGGAACTTGGCGGTGTAGGCCATCCAGTTGTCGTTGAAGCCGGGGTCCTGAGGCGTGACAGGGAAGCGCGATGTCGGCGTGTGGTACTCGTGGGGGAACTTGTCAGCGTTCTCGGGAAGGTCAGGGACGTTGTCGAGGTGATGTGCTTGCCGCTCGCCGACGGTGCGTGCGAGGAGCGCCTCGGTCGCGGCAGCGGGTCGGAGCTGCGGGTTCACGTTGCGACGCGGGGCCGCCGCACTTGCGGGGACTCGCACCGTTGCAATGCCCTCCAAGTTGTCTTTGAGGTCTGGGTTGGCCCGGCGCAGCTCCTCGGTCGAGCATCGCAGGCGGTCCGCGATGGTGGCAACCGTGTCGCCCGCGTGGACGAGTTCCTCAGCGGCAAACGCCTCTCCTCCGTCAACCACCCACGCCGTCTGCGGCACGAACAGTTCCTTCACCGACGGGTCGAAGCCGGTGCCCTCCTTGTACGTGAGCGCTGCCGCACCGTTGGCCTGCTGTAGCTCTTCCACGGTGCACTCCAGAATGGCAGCGGCGTCGGCCCACGTGCTGATGCGCTTGTCGCCGAGTTCCGGCGAGGCCAAGGGGAGCACGCGTGGGGTGGCACCGAAGCTAGGCAGGCGGCGCGCCGCCGTGCCAGGAATGCTCACCGTCATTCCCTCCTCCACCGCGTCCAGTCCTTCGTTGGCCTTCTGCAGGTCCTCCACGGTGCAACCCAGACGGGCAGCGATGGTGGCCCAGGAGTCGTCCTTGCGGACGCTTTCCACGGCGAGAAAGCCCACTGGTGCGCTCTGCCAGTCAAGTGCGAAGGAGAACATACGGTGATGCTCGTGTGTGGTCGGAATCGACGGGTCGTGCTCCGACGGATACACGGACGCGTCGTGCACGACGTTGCGGCGGTACGTGGTGTGAAACTCGCAGGACGTCTGCCGATGCAGCCAGTGCCGAACGCTGTACATGCGCTGCTCAAACTCGGTGCTTTGAAACGGAAGCTTGACGACAATGACGCGGAAGTACTTGCGAAACTCGTAGTGCGTCGTAGACATCTCGAGATCCGTATAGGATACATCCGAGGATGACGTCCAGAACTCTGCCATCCGCACCCACGGCTCGAGCCGCTCCACGTACGGCCAGGAGGTCTGCGCATCGTAGAGGTCCGTGGCGCCTGGCACGGGTGCGTTGCAGCGGTTGATGACGCCGACACACTGCTGTTCGAGCCGCAGAAGATCGGCGCGGAGGAAGTTGGCGACCTCCTCCGCGTCGTACTGATCCTTCCCGCCGAACGGGCCCTTCGCCGAGCTGTTGAACGCGCGGAGGAGGTCAGGATCAATGCCCCCGGCCTCGGCGCTGTGCAGCATCTTTCGCACGCTCTGCAGTTTCTCCTCCACAACTTGCCGGCCCACGTCCTTGAGGAACATGCAGACATCCTCGGCGAGCTTGGCAACATGGTGATCCCAAAAGCCTTCCAGCACCAGCCGGTACGTGACCTCCGAGCCACTCACACCGGTCTCCTCCGTGTTCTCAAACGTGAAGCGCTTGTTGCGGACCTTGGACACCTCGTACTCGTACCAGTCGTCCGTGTTCCAGCGAAAGGGAAAGACGCTGTTGTCAACGGGGAGTGCGCCGGCACACGGCAGGGGCTCCTCCAGTCTGCCCACATCGCGCTGCACCTCCAGCGGGCTGAGGACGCGGTTGTGGTGCAGCTTCTCGCTGATGGCGCGATCCATCAGTGTGTCGAGGCTGACGCTTGGCGTGGGGTGCTGCGCAGAGGCCATCTTGGTTAGGTAGGCCTCGCGAAAGGGGAATCCTTTCTGACCCTTCCCGCGGCTCTTCTCCGGCGTGTACTTGGCGAACTCGCGCAGTTGCTTCACGTACTCGCGACCTTTGGCGTCAAACTCGTTGAACGGGCGGTAGCGGTAGGCGTTTGCGGGTGCGCTGGCGCTCCAGGGACGGTAGTCGCCCATGTTGTGCGTCATGGAAGTGCAAATGTACCAGCTGTCCACGTACTGGTCCTCCGGGATGTCGGGGCGCACCATGGGGCCACGGATGCTCACGGGGAACTTGTCGTCAATGGGGTCGATGAACTCGTTCGTTTTCGTGCTGTTCATGTTTTGCGGCGCAGCGACAGGGGCGGGCCCATCAAACTTCGGCATCTGCGTTGGCATCCGGTACCGGGACCAGTAGTAGGCGGCCACGGTCGAGCGACGCATCTTGGTGGGAGCACGCACAGAACGGGCTTTGTCTAATGTGAGGAAGTGAAGGTGAGTGGGCTCAGATGCAACGATTTGCAACGCGTGCTACGGACGATTCCCAACCAAGAACTGCCAACGATATCTGCTACAATCTTCTCGTGATGGAAGAGAGAGGAAGGAGGAGGGGGGGATGAGACGAATGGGAAGGATAGTGGAATGTTTGCGTGTGATGGTGGCGCTCGCCTTCATTGGCCGGACTCCCCTGCGATGGACAGAGAGAAGAGGAGAAGGGCGGGTGGGACAACGTAGTGGAGTGCTGGAAACCAGGCAGCACAAGAGCTTCCCACACCTCACCCACACGCACACACTTCTCTCTTCCTTTCTCCTCCTCGGATCCCTCTTGGCTTCTCTTCTGGCGAGGGAAATAGGAGAGTGTGCCTACCCCGCGGCGTGAGCAGCGGAAGATTATGGCGCAAGGGGACAGAAGGAAATTTGCACAGTGCGTGCGCCTGTGTGTAAGTGTGTATGCGTCGCTTCGTTGTGTCGACTGACCTGTGGCTACCCTTCGGGTTACTGGGTGGGGGTTGCCATGTCTAGCAGTATGGATTGCTCCTCTCGTCGGGATCCCATCCGTACTGCCGGATAAGCTCCGCCTTGACACGGCAGCTTACGGAGTCGACGGGCGCCTGCAAAGCGTGCTCCGTTGCCGCCTCGGCAGGGGTGTTGAAGACAGAGAACCACAGGAGGCCGTCGTTGGTGCCGCGGATGAGGGCCACCTTCCCATTGCGGAGGCTTTTGTTGAAGTGGACAATTTCTCCCGGCTTGAAGCCGTACTCGTTGTGAGGGCTAGTGTCCAGAGTAATCTTGCCCCCAGATTTCGTCTCTACCGTCACCGACATCGGCTTACTGGCTTCCGATGTAGTGGGGACAGACTTCGACTCCATGGGGAGTGTGTGGGGTGTGTGTATGTGGGTGTGTGCGTGGCTCTTTGGAGATCGCTGCTAAAGTTTCGATGCAAAAGGGAGGTCACATGTACACATGCCCACACAAGAAGAGAAAGAGGTGTGAGAGAGCAGGAGATGCCAGTGGCCTGCGCTGGTTGCCGGTTCGTGCCACTTGTCCTCCTGCACTTCGTCCATCCCGTTGGGGTGACTGGGCTACTCAAATCTTCTCTCACGTGCTACCTGCGAACAAGGGCGTCCTTATTGTTCTTTTTGCTCCTATTGTTTTGTGCCTTCGTGTCTGTGTGCTGTGCAGCGCGCACTTGCCCTCGTGCGGCGTACTCTGTATCGTCGTCATGGTGCCCTCTCTTCACCGATGTCGGGTAGCCGTAGCGGTAGCGGGGCGGATCGATAGTGCGCGCAGTCGGGATCGAAGCATTTTTGCACCCACGTCTGCTTCAGCTTGTCGACGACAATGTAGATGCTGTTGGATTTGTGCTCGCGCATCACGTTCTGGCAGAAGCGGGTGCCGTGCACGGGAAGGACCTCGAACCGGGTTCCCAGCTGGCGCGCCGGCCCGATACTGCACGCCTCGCATCCGCTGATGCGACGATAGACGGATCCCAGTACGGCCGCCACCGCTTCGGGGCGGGGTGAACTGGTGCCGGTTGTGGACACCTCTTCACCAAACGTGGCGCGCGGGGTGGTGGGTGGGACGGCGAGAGCCGACTCGCCGCCTGTCGCCTCCCCAGTTGTCGATTCCAAATGGAGGAGGCCGGTCGAGCCAAGCGAAGGGGCACCGCCCCACGCGCAGATGAGCGAGCCACAAAGCATGTCCACAGTCACAGGAAGCGGAGCAGCACCAGAACGGGTCGAAGAGGTGCTGGCGACGGTTGGGTGGGGGATCCAGTGGGCCACCTGGAGAGTGCTAGTTTTGTGCAGCTTGCAGCTGCCGAGGCAGCGCATCATGCGGTTGCGACCGTACACGGCGGTGTCAATGACGCACTTCCGCGCGAGAAACGGGAGAGCTGCGCTCGGGCGTTCTGGCGTGACGGACCGCAGAACCGTCGCGGAGAGGTGTCCACAGTGGAAGAAGAGTGTCTCGTGCACGCGGCGCTGTCCCTGGTCGCACTTCAGCTCCAAGAACTGCACAAACTGTCGCACGAACTCGCCCACGGAGGCGTTGCTGTCAAACACGTGCCGCTTCAGCTGAATGATGTAATGCTGGGAGAACTTCCGAGGCTGCGGCTCCGCTCTCTCGGTGCTCGGAAGGCGGAGGGAGTCCAGCACAATGAGCCTCTGTGCCCATTCGGGTAGCGCCATCCCACTCGTCGAGGCAGCACACGCGTCTTCGCCCACGCCACACTGCGCCGCCTCTCCGGGCAGCAGAAAAGGAAACCGATGCCGCACGAAATCGTCCAGCTCCTCCAGCAGCACCTGCGTCGTGAGGTTGTTGTTCGGCGTTATGGCGCAGTCAAGTGGGCAGGCCCTGCGCGGCAGTTCCGCTGCTTCTTGCACCAGAGCCCGGTACTCCCGTCGCGTGCTGCGATAGGTGCTGGTGCCGTGTCGGCTGTGGAGGGTGGCTGTGACAATGACGCCGTCCTCTGCGCGACGTCTCTTGCCGGCAAACGGCGCCACCACTGGCTCACTGTTATCGTCTTCGCACGAACTCGACCCGCTGCTTGAGACGAAGACTTCCTCCTGGAGCGAGACAGTGTCCCCTTCTCGTTCCACGTCAAAGTACAAGTGGCACGGCGTCCCTTCACGGATAACCTCGTAAAGGTGCAGCTGCCGTGGCTCAATGGTGGTGAGAATGTGCTCGAGCCCCTTGCGGGTGGCGGCCAGAAACATTCTCGACTGCGCCGAGAGGGGTGTTTCGCCGTACAACAGCGAGAAGTCGTGTCGCACCACCAACGGACCTCGGATCCCCTTCCGCAACGGGCCCTCTGCATGGTTCTTCGTTGTTGCTAGTGGTGTGCCGGGCGGGCTTGCGGCAACACGCTCCCCCACTTTGAACAGTGCCGGTGGCTGCCCCTTGCCGTTGGAGTGGTACTTCCCGTGGCGAGAGAGAGCCTCGACCGTTTCTCGCTCCGACAGCAACTCGATGGAAAAGGGGAACCACCCGGACAGGGACTCCGCTGCAGGCGGTCTGCTGTCGAGGAAGTCAAACAGCTGCTTCTGGGTTGGGAAGAGTCGGCACTCCGCCTCGTCAAACGTTCGCTGGAACGTCTTCTTGCACCAGAGCATCGCGCAAGAAGCACCGTGTCTGTGTGTGAGTGCATAGGCAAGGACGGGAAAAGTGGATGAGAGGAAGTAGATAAACAGGAGAGAGAAAGAGAGAGTCCCAAGGCCTTTTCTACTTTCCGTCGGCGCGAAGGGCAGCTATCTTCATTGGTTGCTGAGTGATATCTGTATGTATGGTGGCCGTTGTCTGGGAAGGTTCTCAAAGTGAGCACAAGGAGTAGGATGGATAAATGAACGTGACGCAGTCCCCATAGGCTGAACAAACACAGGAGGAGGAGGGGCAGCCAGGGAATGACGGGGAGTAGGCGATGGCGATGCGACACCTTCAAACGGCCTACCCGCTGCACGAAGCGCATTGCCCAGTGCTCTAGACTTCATGACAGTTCTCTCGCTCCGTCTTGAAGAGAGCGCTACGTGAGGAGGCCACGCAAACAGCGGAGTATGAGTTCAACAACAGAAGAACCTCGACGGAGGGCGGAGGGCGGAGGCTTTGTGTTACGCACCGTTACGGGTGGACCTCACTATCATGGTGCTGTGTCGACAGGCGTTGTAGGTCGTTCAGGACACCACCCAGGTACGCCTTGCACGCGGAGTCGCGTGCGACGGTGTACCGCGTGGCGACGGCGCGTCCCATCACGCGACCCCGGCTATTCGGCGTCAACATGGTCACCTCGAAGAGCCGGCGCTGGGGTCTGGTGAAGATCTCCAGATACGCATGGAGCGGCTCTCCCTCCGTGTCGAGCGGGACACCGTTGCGTCTGTCTGAGAGTTTGTCGTAGAATAGTGGGTCCAAGACGGGCTTCTTGAACTTGCGGCGTGACACAATCTTTCCATCCGTGGGAGCTGGCACGCCGTACGTGTCTGCGAAGGACTCGTGGAGAGAGAAGTCCACGGTATGCGCAAAGGCGGGACCGCCACGAAAGCGCCGCTGCTCCGCCGGTGTGAGCCAACCCGAGTCGACGGATTCGGCTGGGCTTGGCTCGGCCTGCTGCGCGACCAATGCGGCAGTGCGCGACTGCCAACGTGCTGTGTAATCAACCAGTCCTGGGCCACTGGCCAGCAGGTCCTTCATCGCCTCGGGGGAAACCTCGCCAGAGACGCTATCTAGCAAAGACGCAGTCACACTGCCTCCCTCCTGTTCCCAGTCCCCACGACTACCAAAGCCCCGCAATACTAGCAAGTCGTCCTCCGCCATCCGCGACGAGGAGGGTGCAGTATCCGAGGACGACGGCTGCCCTCTCCTTCCCTCTCCAGGCCCGTCGTTGTCGTGGGAGGTGCCTCCTCCGCTCTCCTCCTCCCCTGCGGCGTCTGGCAGAGTGCGGGCCTTGCCAACGAAGCACAGGGGAAGGCCCTGTGCAGCAAGAAGAGCCTCCGCGACGTTAGCGGCTGGAAAGTGGTCGAGGATGCGCAGAAGGAGCTTTGCCGCACACTCAGGGAGGCTGCGGGTGGCTTCAATATCGTACAGCTTGTCCACACAGGTGCGCGCCGCGCTGGGGCCAAAGGCCCTGTAGACGGCACCCACAAAGTGGGACATCTTCCAGCCCAATGGGCTCTGACCCGAGGAGAGCGGGGTCATCTGGAACGACGTCCCCGCGAGGTCCCTGTCGGTCACACCGGAGCTGTGCGCGGTGAGGAAGCCGAGCGAAGCAGCGAGACCCGCGTCTGTGTGCTGATCGGGAGATGCCAGCGGCATCGCGAGTTCGGCAAAGCCAAGCTCGCTGGCGAACAGCTGCATCGTGAAGTGGTTGTGGAACACAGCCTCCAGCTGCTTTGCGGTGTTCGTGGTCAGCACCAGCCCGGGCTGCGCGCAGTACGAGAGCGTCACATCGGACAGATAGTCGCGAATCACCGTGTCCCCAAGGGTGGTGAGCTGCTGATTGTGGAAGTCAAAGTACGGCGTGAAGAGGGGAAGAAAGGACTGCATGTCCCTGTCGGATAGCAGCTTCTCTTTATTACCGTAGAGGACCCGTTGGTCTCCACGAGCCGATGGGCCATTGCCGTCGAGGGGTACTCCACACCGTGCAAGGATGTGCAGGAACTTTGCAAAGGAAGCGTCGTCCACCTTGGCAGGTGACAGACGACGGGCTGCAACACGCATTTCACCTCCTCTCGCTGCAGTTATCGTGTTGACACACACACGCACACGTACTGTGGTGAAAGTGACAAGAGTGACAGGTACACCAGTCGAACCTAGTGCCAGAGTCTATCAGTATCAAGGAGATACGCAACGGGAAGTGAAGGAAGACACAATCGAGGAAGGAGGGAGGGAGGGGGGAAGCAAGGATGTGGGAGAGCATATCGCAGAAGCTGTCAACTGAATGGGGAGCGCGGATCTGTTTACCGGCCCTTGTGCATCGACCGGCAGTCAACACAATGGGGGAAGGAGGCACGGAGATAAAGGAGGGACCCTCCTCCCCCCGACACATACACGCACCCTTACGATACTCAACCTGCTTCATATGTATGACTCTGTTCTACGCATACTTGATCTACCTCCCTTTCGATCTCGGGGGAGAGGGGACGGGGGGGGGGGGGGGATGCCGTATGCATCACAGCACTTCTATCTCATCACACTTGTCGTCATCCATGGGGCCTTCCTCATCGCTGTACGGAATCGACTCCTCGTACGCCTCTAGGTACTGCCGCACACCAACCTCCTCCTCTACGACATCGTGTGTGCCCGGTTCTCTCACTGCCTCCTCTGTGGGCTCCTGCGGCGCTGCCACTGCCAGCTCGTTCTCCGCCCCCTCCAGTCCTTGCCTAGGCGGCACGGCAACCTCAGGTACCAGTGCCGCCATGGGTGAAGCCTCGCCTTCCTCCGCACTACTGGGTGTGTGGTGAACATTACTCTTCTCATGTGGTGCGTTGGCGCCGTCGTTGTCGGTATGCAGTACAGAGGCGGCCAGGGCCTCCAGCAGACTGCCGCCGCCCGCGTGGGTTGGCAGCGCGGCATTCCCTCGCATGCGGTCCCGGACGAGTCCGTGGGCCTCCTCTGACACCAACGCACCGCCAGACTCAGCGAGAAACACCCCACTTGTCTCCTGAAGATCCATCGTAGCGAGGAAATCACGCACGAGCAGCAGCGACACTTGCGTCACCAGCGGCATCTCAGAGGGCGGGCGAGTCTTGCCAAGAGCGGCTGTCTGCATCTCAGGGTCTGCCCGCAGGAGGCCCACCGCGGCCGCGCGTAGCTGTGCCCTAATCTTCCCCAACCCACCCGAGGCGGACAGTGCCTGCACAAAGGCGTCCTGCAGCTCCAGCAGCAGTGTGTTGGCCTCATTGCCGTCGTCAACCGCGGCACTGCCTTCGTCGCCGCCCCCATGATGAGAGGATCGCAGTGTAGCACTGTTCCCGTACACTCCACCTTCGGGTGATGGATGGTCACCCATTTCACCGAGGGGAGGGAAGGAGAGAAGAAGAAGAAGACTAAGCAAGACGTCAAGAAAAGGGCTGAGCGACACACAGAGAGAAGGAAAGAAGGAACAGGTCAACAATGATCTTCTCTGACACGACAACAGGACGGTAGATGGAGAGGGCTGAAGGGAGAAGGGGAAAGTGTAACACATATGTATGCAAACACATACCCAGATGGGGGACCAAGGAGAAGGGAAATGGTCAAAACTGCCGGTGTGATCGTGGCTACACTACGCACACACACACACACACACACTTTGGGCTGTCTCCGCTGTCTTCATGCACGGCGGGTGCCATATAGGATAAGAAACCGCTGGCTGAGTAGCTGCAGTGCATCCACTTTCACTTCACTCCTCTTTCTTGATTTAATCGGACGCTTAGAGCGACTAACAGACAGACATTCTCATTTCCCCGCCCCCCCCCCCCCCACCATCTGCCGCGGCCATATATAGTGCCGTTGTGCTGATAGGCACACGGAGAGAAGGAGAGCGGAAAGGAGGGGGTGAAGGGGGAGGGGGGGAAGGCTGAGAGATCGATGGAGATATAGGGAAGAGGAGGAGGAAATAGTAGTGGTGTGCGAAGGAAGCTGCCATCAACGTTCACAGGTAACACTGACCCACAGGGTACAGACACCCAGCGGGAGGAGCGAGAGAGAAGGGGGAAGGTGCGCCGTTCCGCATGCGGCTCCCATCGCAGGCCATCAGGCCAGTGCCTCGACAGACAAGGGGAAGCACTTCACCATACCGTCATCGGCGCCAGAGATGAGGTAGCCATCGGCTCCGTCCGATGCAACGGCGAGACCCAGCACCATGCGGCGGTGACCCATGAAGATGGCAAGCGGTTCCTGCTGCGACGAGCGGCCATCCCACACGCGCACGTCTCCATCGCTGCAGCCAGCCACCACGTGGGTGCCACGCACCCACGTCGCCGGGATCACGCTCTCCCCGACCTCCAGGGTTGTGCGGGCGGAGAAATCGGCGACATTCCACACGATGATTTTGCAGTCACAGCTGCAGGAGAGGAGCAGCGTCCCGGTGCTGTTTAGCGCTAGCGACTCAACAGCCTGCTCGTGCAGCTCCGCCAAGTGCGCCACGATTTTCCCACCGCGAATCGTGAACACGTGCAGTGTCCCGTCCTCACAACCGATCACACACTGGTCGTCATTCACAAATGCAAGCCGAGTCACACCAGCGTTGTCGGGGCTCAGGTCCTTTGCCACATTCACCTCCTGCTCACCAGTCTTTGGGTTGTAGACGCTAAGGGAGCCATCGCTGCTGCCGGTCACAAGCTTCTTGTGGTCGGGTGACCACGCACAGCAGGTGATGGGCCCGCGATGGCCCACAAAGTACATGGCCAGCGAGCCCTTGTTCACGTTCCACATCGCGGCTTGCGCGTCGTCGGCGCCGGCCACGAGCACCAGGCTGGAGGGGTGCCACAGCAGGCACAGGATCTCCCCGTAGAGGTCGGTTAACGAATGCACCCGTTCCCACGATGACGTCGACCACAGGCCAACTGTGGAGTCCAGACTGCCGGTGGCGAGCCACTCGCCGTTGGGCGAGAAGGACAGCAGACTCACCGTGTCTGTGTGTCCCTTCAGCGTCTGCACCAGCGTGGGACCCGCGGATGCGGTGGCGCTCTCCAGTGAGAGGATGTACACCTCCTCGCCCTCGCCCGAGGCGGCGATGAGGTTGTGGTTCGTCGGATGGACCGCCACAGCGTGAATCGGTTTCCTCCCCGGTGCGCAGAACGTCAGAAGCGCGTCATCGCGCTCCGGCTCGCGGTCCGGAACAGCATTCAGATCGATCATCTCCGCGTCCTGCTGGAGAGAGCCCTCTCCATACCTTCCCTCGTTTTCCTCGTCGCCGTCGCCGGCATCTCCTTGGGCTCCCGAGTGCGCTGCATCCTCTTCGTTCTCGTTGTCAGAGGAGCTGTCCTTGACGCCGTCACCGTCCCCTTCGTCCTCGAGGATCTCCAGGTTCGGGTCCTCCAAGTCAATGAAGGCCTCCTCGGCTTCCTCAATACTCTCACTGCCTCTCTGCTCCTCGTCGCGGTGAGACATTGCTCCGTGCGGGTACCTGTGTGTGTCTGTGTGTGTGTGTGTCTGTGTTGGGCCTCGCGTTCGCCAAAGCGGAAGGGCGAGGCGGGGGAGAGGAAGGACAAGAGAGAGTGCGGGGGGTAGGACGAATCAACTCTTTGCACTAAAGGAGTGGCAGCAATCAAAGAGCAGGAGAGACTGTGGGTATGCTATGAACGGTGGTTTGTGCAGCGGCGTGAAGCCGGGAGGGAAGAGTGGGCTCAACACCCGCCTCCCACTCTTCATGTCCCCCCCCCCCCCCTCCACTCCACTCCACTCCACACACACTCCATGTGTGCACATCCAGCAGCGCACGTCCCTCTTTCTCTCTCTCTCGGTGCACTGGTACATTCACACCACGTGAAACGCGTGAAATGGTGTTGGGGGATGTCTGGTTGGTAGCATTGGGGTAGTAAACCCCCGCCTCTCCGTGGGTGATAGTCTAAGTGGGATCAGCTTCGCTTCGGGCCCTTTCCCAAACCAAGAGCATCCTTGATGGCGGCGTTGTTGATCTTTGCCATGTCGCGGTCGCGAAGAGTGACCCCAAGGACATCGATCAGCCTGCGGAAGGTGGTGGTGCCAAGGTCGCGCACATCCACGTTCGGGTGGTTGACGGCGGGAATGAGGAGCTTGTGTATCAGGCTCGTGGTCACGCTGTCGGCGAGGGAGCTGGCCCTGCCAGAGTCGAGGAGCACCTGCAGCGCGGTGAGGCGCGCGAGTTGCGCTCGCGGGTTTGTCGGAGGCACTTTACGGCGCTCCCTGTCCATGGGGTCTGCGAGGACAGCAGCGACAAAGGGCGGCAGGGGAGTGGCGGCTGTTCTCACGTATAGCGTGAGGGTGGTGACGGCCTCCTCGCGGACCCGCGGAAGGGGATCGGCGGCGCGTGTCAGCAGCCTGGGCAGCAGCGCTGCGGCCTGGGCAGCGATATCGGACAGGACACCGCACTCATCAAAGAGCGTCATGCGAACAAACGTGCAGGCTGCAAAGACGACGTTGGGAATCGTGTCCTGCAGTCCGAAGCCATTGTAGTCAAGGAAGCGCAACACTGCATCCTCGACGTGCGCGGCCGTGGCGCGGTAGTGATCGTGCATTGCCTCCGTCAGCACGGTGAGGGCGGCCTCGCGCAGCTTGAAGCGACGCGAGACGAGGCAGGCTGTGGGAAACTGGCCCACACACGTCAGCAGCTGGCGCAGGTCCAGATTGACATTCGCGAAGACGACAGTGTCGCTCTCCTCCTCACCCGTTGCGGAGAGGATCTCGCGCGAAACCAGACGCTCCGTCCCGTCGGTCCCCTCGGGGATATTCTGCAGACGCAGCACCGTCTCGCCCGGGTCCACGCGCGACACCTGCAGTTCATCGACGATGCTATCACTTCGCGGTGCGGGAAGCGAGGCAGCAGAGCCCGCACCACCGCCCACCGGCCGATCGTCGAAAGCCGTGCCCGCCTCCGCCGCGACGCCGACGGGCGAGTCTTCATTGTAGCGGCTGCCGTGTGACGCGACGCTGCCCCGCTCGCGGCCGCTCCTTCGTCCGTGCACCTCCTGTTCCTGCCGCTGCAGGGGATGGTGGTGGTCAGGCCATCCCCCGCCCTTCTCCTCTTCCTTCTCGAGGTTCCCCTCCTCCTCTTCTTCTTCTTCGATTTGGAGGGACTCGTCGCTGTTGTCGTCGCGGCCATGGTCCTCCCCATCCTCGTCGCTGTCGTGGCCCACGGCATCTGCCCTGGTGCCGCTCGTCTTTGCGTGTGGCGCGCTCAGTCGCGGCTCGGGCAACTTGGCCTCCGCGAACGCCAGCTCCACCGCCGCATCCATCGCATCGCGAACGCTCTTTGCCCTGTCAAAATCCTCTTCAATGATGGCCTGCACCTTGTCCTGCTCCAGCTGGTACACCCTGCGCGAGTGCTGATTCATGCTCGACAGCTTATCCCGGCACTGCGTCGCTGTCTCGAAGTCCTCTACTGCAATGGCCTGCTCCTTGAGGGAGAGCAGTTCCTCAGAGCGCCGCAGGAAGAACTCCTCGAACTCGAGGATGCGCACCGAGCGAAACGGCAGTATCTCCCGAGAGTTGCCTAGGTAGTCCCGCTCACTGCTGCGGGCCTGCGGAGATGTGGGGCTTGTCACCGCCAGCGACGTCGCTGGCTGCGACGCTGCGCCGCCTCGCTGGTTAGGCAGCGGCAAGGCAGACCGCTCCTCCGTGTGGTGTGGCGCGGAGGATGCCACTGCAGCGCTGTCACTGGCGACCTTCCCGCCCGACGGCCCTGATGATGATGATGGGTGACGGGAGGGTACCGAGTGGGCCGCGGGTTGGCGGACAGACGATCCGTTGCTGCTGCTGACGAGGCTCGCGGCTCCCACACCCACCGTGGATCCCACCACGTGGTCCATATGATGGCGCACGGGTGACACGACGTACCCAATGCACTCGATCGCGTACAGGCCAATCTGCCGCATGGGATTCATGGCGTTGACGTACGGTTTGTCAAAGAGTAACTTGACGAAATAGGCCTCTGTTTTCAGGTGCACCGTCTTGCGCTCCTTCGCCTTGAACTGCGAGTGCGCATTGTCGCTAAAGTCCACGGTGCCCAGTTTGGTAAACCGCGCCGTGCGGAATGAGGGAGCCTCTTCACGAGCCATCTCATCGTCGCCGACGGCGTTGTCGTTTCGCTTCAGCTTGAAGACGCGCACCTCGACCTTGGACGCAATCTTGGACTCGTGGGAGAGGATGCGCAGCTGCTGAAGCCAGACTACACCGGGGAAGCGAAGAACAATGGTCTGTGGCACCTTGCCGTTTGCCACGCTTTGCCACCCTGAGCCTGGCGACTCAAGGGCTTCCCCTACCTCCTCCGGATTACCGCCTATGAGGTTTGTGATGGGGTGCGACGCGTCCTCGCTGGTGCAGTACACGATATCGTACGGAATAGGGCCTGAAGTCATGCCGTCGCCCGGGGAGAGAAGGAAGGAGTGGGCACGATAGCAGTGCTAGCGAAGCGACGCGTCTGCTCTTTGCAAGAGAGAGAGAAAAGGAGACAACAGTAGCAATGAAGAACTGATATGAAGTGGAGTGGGGCGGACGTGCGCCGATATGCAGGTAGGGAAGCGTGTGCGTGCGTGGGTATGTTTGCCGGGCGGTACGCGGTGACAATCTGTGGCAGGCGTGGGGGTCGTAGAGCACGCAGAGAAGGAGGGAGAGAGGGAGGGAAGGCCTGAATGCACAGCGCCAGCGGCTCAATATAGGTGTAGGAGATGATGACTTTCTTGAGAGGAAGAGAAATCGGAGAGAGCTCACGTGGGTGTGAAGGGATGCAAAGGAGGAAGCAGATGATGAGAGGAGAGAGAAAGGGGGGGGGGTGAGTGTCGTCATGCCACAATGAGGAAGACAGCGGAACAGATCCAGCGGTAATACGACGCTGCATACCTTGCTTGTTGAGTGGACAAGAGGCCCAAAGCACAAATGTGAGAGGCCCACTGTCCGTCATTGCCATAAAGGTGGAGGCTGAAGGAAGAGGGAGGGGGAGAGGGGGGGGGGGGGGCAGAGTGTGGTGGGAAGACTGCCGAGTCGCCCTTCCTTTCCTACCGACTACTCAATTATGCATGTGAGATACTGCAGTGATGACGGTACGCTTCACCGCTGGATACTCGTGGCGCACGGCGCGTGCAGACAGTGCAGGCAGCAACAGAGGGGATGGGGGCCGAAAGCCTAGTCAATAGGGTTTGCAGCGCTGGTGCGCGTGTTGATTGGAGGAAGGGGAACAGCGTACTCCCTCCGAGCAGCTGTGCTAGGAGCTGGAGCGTATCACAGGAGTTTCGGGAAGGTCCACAATGTTCTTCTCGTAGTGTTGCTGCATGCTCTGCAGGAACCTTGGGTTCAGCGGGCCGCGCGCCTCATCGTACCATTGCGACGGCTCTGCCCGCCGCATCTTCTCGCGTTGCTCGGTCATCAGATGGGCAGACTCCTCTTCCAGCTTAGCCCGGCGCAACAGCACCATCTCCGCGACCCGAGCAGCCCCTGTGGTGGTGGTCAGCGGATACTTCTCCACCTGCACGCCGCGTCGCTGCAGCTCGCGCTCAAAAGCTCCCTTCCCGCTGTGGTGGAGGCCCATGTTGTTGTTCAGGCTCTGTGTCGCCTGCCGCGCCAGCAGCGTGTTGCGGCTCTGCAACCGCTCCATCCCGTAGTACCACCGCATCGTGCTACGAGCTGACAGGTACGTGCTAGCCCGGTAGTCGTTCACGTGGTCCTCATCGTACATGCCCGTCCCCTTCTTCCACTTCATCGTGAAGCCGGCAAGCCCGACAACGGAGCGGCGCATTATCCTTTCCTCGCGTGCGTGTCCGTCTACGGGTGGGAAATATTTGTGCTACAAGGACAGGGAAGAGGTGCAGGACCACTACACCCGACACAAAAAGGGAGGAGACAACGAACAAGAAAAAGGATAGAATGTATACACGCGTTCAAAGGAACGGCGACGCTTTCGGAAGCGAAGGGCGACGTGGCAAAACAGTAATCTTTTCTATCGCCCAAAGGGGGGCCACAAAAAAAAAGGAGGAAGAGAGCGGAGAGTTGACAGAAGGGGGGGGGGGGTCGGCCCTTCACAGGACACTTTTCCAATGGCAGAGAAGCGAGAGAAGGCGGAGAAGTTGTCTACACCCGTCTGTTGGGCTTCCCCATTCACCCCTCTATCACCACCACCACCACCACAATGGTCTCTCGACGAGTTCCTTCCATTCCCACCCACAAGTGCCTTTCCTCTTCTTCCTCATGCATGAGCGCAGAAACGGCAAGGTATTGCATGCACAACACGGCCTACTTCCGCCTCGCTCGTTTCCGCTCTCTCTCTGTCTCAGTCTTCTTTTCTCCTTCCACCAGTGCTAGCTTCACCGTCGCTACCCGGCGATGGGGGCCACAGCAATTCGAGGAGACGCGTGAGGGGAGCCGGGTAGCGGACACACCGCGCCAGCGCGTCCGGAGAGGAACCATCGTCCCCGCTCGCGCGCGGATGGGCCTGCCTCGGTGTCAGGCAGCGACGGCGACGAAGGTGTGGCTGGTGACGCCAGCGCCGTCGCCTCTCGCAGGCCCAAGCCGCAGCGCTCTCGCGAATCGCCGCGCGCTCCTCACTCGCCAAGGTCAGCGCGCCGAACAGTCGGAAGTCTGGGTTGTGCCGAATCACCCGCAGCCGCGCCACCTTGAGGGCATGGGGCAGAGACGAGACCTTCGCGTTCGGGAAGAGCTGAAGTGCCTCCTCCCAGAAGCCTTTGCGCGAGAGCACCTCGGCCATAAAGGCGATGGTGTGCAGCAGCATCATGTCGTCTCGGGTCGTGCTCCGGTGTCGCCCTCTGCCCTTCGCCAGCGAGCCCGTCGGGCGTTGCACCAAGAAAGGGCGGTACTTATCGAAGAGCCTGACAACCTGCTTCCCATCGCCGCAGCCGACCGCAATGACGCGCAGTGCTTTGTGGACAAAGGCGGTGTGCGGCACGGCGGCGGCTTTGCCCTGCACTCCCCACGATAGCTCCTGCAACACGACGGGCCACAGAGCCACAGCGCCCGTGCGATACACGTGCTCCGTCGCGCTTCGCCCAGGGGGGACCGGAGCGTGGTGTGGTGCCGGGGAACGTGGAGTGCGCCATGAGGCGGAGGCCCACCAGGACACGCTGCGAGAAACAGAGCAGCTCGTGTAGACATCTGCTTCGGGGGACAGCTCGAGCTCGGCGACGGCTGCGGCCAGGCGACGCACCGCGTCCACGTGGAGAATCACCGGCGCGGAAGCGGTCCCTTTGTGGGGCTGGGTTCCTGCTCGCTGATGACGGATGAGGCGCACCATGGTGCCCACCATCGGCGTCGGGGCTTCCAGCGCGATGGTCTCCAACCACGAGAGGGGGTAGTGGGGGAGGCCAAGGATGGCAAAGGACGCCATAAGGTCGAGCGCCGCGCGCGGAGAGCACCGACTGCCGTCCGCCGCCGCGGTGCTACGGGAGGCGGCCCTCTCCACAAACGCGCGGAACACCGTATCCTTGACGGCGGCGTACTCGGTCGCAACAAAATCAACCGCCTCCCGTAGCGCCACTTCGCTAGGAACGCTCTTCTCCAGCAGCAGCACGAGGACGCCCATGTCTGGGTAAAGGCCGCCGCCCTGCGCGGTGCGGAGAACTGCCATGGCGCTCCCCATCCGGCCATCCTCAACGAGCAGGGCTGCCCACCAAGCGGCCACGTCGGCGGTAAAGTGCACTCCCATCGATCGCGCCACCAGCGGGACCGCTGCCGCCGTGACCCCGCGCAGTACCGCCTCCAACGGTCGCGAGCCGCCCACAAGTGGGCCAGACGCTGCAGACTCGAGGGCCGCGCGCAGCACATGGAAGTGCCGGCGTGGCACTCCTCCGAGTGAAGCGGGGTGCAGTTCATCACATGAGGGAGAGGAGGAGCGATGGGAGCTCTCAGTCCCGCGGGAAGCGCCGTCTTCGCTCTGACGGGTGTAGACGGTCCCCAGATTGATATCCTTGGCAGCGAGCTGGAACACGAGTGCGGTGCGCTGCCGCTTGCGGGGCTCACAGGCCACTCCTTTTGCCCTCTCGCGCGCTTCGCCAAAGCGGAGCACGACAAAGATCTTCTCAGAGGGTCGTACCTCGAGCAGCCGCTTCGCAGCAGCGAGTGAAGTGTCGCAGCCGGCGTTTTGGGTGTAGAGCATGGTGGCCACCACCTGCTGCCGCGTGCGACTCTGCGGCAGGAGCTCGCTGGCCGACTGCCTGTTCCCGACACGAAGGACAAAGTGCACGTGGCTGACGAACTGCAGAGCTGTCATGCCCGTGGCAAAGCAATTGCCTGGCAGCAAAGTGAGCCCTGAGGAGTCTTGCGCAGTCCCAATGCTCTCCTGGCGAGCACGAATGAACGAAGCGACGCATAGGTTGATGGTTGAGGTCCGCAGGCATGGCGGCATGCCCACACATAGCTCCTCCAGTGCCGCGGGAAACTGCCTGGAGGCTACTGCAGCCGCTGCGCCAGGTGATGTGAAGCGTTGTGGCACACTGCGCAGGAAGGTACAGACCTGTTCACCAAAGCCGAACGGTGACGCGCGTCGCACCGACTCCCCCCATGTCCCGTGAGGGACTTCTCGCTCGCTACAGCACCAGTAGGCAGAGGCCTCGTACGGGAGCCCAGCGTCCCTGTGAAGGATGTGGCACCACTCGCGAACGGTCTCTCCCTCGTGCAACTTGGCGGCTTCGCCGAGCTTCAGTACATGACGAACGATCCCGTCGCACTCTGCCAGGTTTGCTGCGATAGAAGGGGCCCATGCAGTCTTACCGTCATCGGTGCTGCCACCGTCGCTGCCCCACACGCCCGTCGAGCGCAGCACATGACGAAACAGGCTGAGCAGGTGTTGCTTGTTGAGCGCGGGACACATATCCGGGTCGATCACCTTGACGACCGTCAGGCAAGCCTCGGCGACACCTTCATCATCGTGCACGGTCCCATCGAGGGTGGCAACGTGTAGAAGAAAGGTGGGAATGACGTCTTGTGTCGCCAATGGGCGAGTCTGATCCGCCCTACGGGACAGACACGCAATCGTATCCGCCTGCGCATCAACAGGGAGGGCAGCGAAGAGACTGAGGAGGTCAGCTCCTGACGAAGCGGGAAGGGAGGCGAAGCCAAGAAAAGAGTTGACGGCAATGTGCCGCCGAGTCAGGGATCCAGCACCGCTCCCTACAGCCGCGCTGGCAGGGTGGGGCCGAGAACTTGGGGCGGCCTCGGATCTGTCCTTTCCGAGGAAAAGAGAAGGATTCGAGAGATGGGTCATGTCGTCCGGAACCAGCACCTTGCGCGCTGCCTGGCGTGCATACCACCTAGCACTCGACACACGTGAAGTGCGTTCGAGTGAGGAGGAGGTGGTGGTGGCGGGATGCGAGGCCTCCTGACCGTCATCAGCATCGTTCCGAGGGACGGAGGATGCTGTTGTCATGAGACGTGTATGGCTGTCGGTGAAGAAGGAGGAGAGAGGCAGGCAGTGCATCAGGGAGCGTCGATGGTGGGAGGACGTTGGACGAACGAGGTCCGGTCCAACCCTGACTGGCCTGGTCCTGTCCACGCAGACAACCTCCCTCTCTCTCGCATGCTCCAGCTGCGTCTCGTCGTACTTCAGGGTCGTGCGACTGCGTCTGCAAGCCGCCCTCGTCGCTGCGCAGCAGCAAGAGAGCAGGGCAGCAAGGGCCCCCATGGGCACGGGGCTCAGTAGGGGAAACGAGGGGGACGCCGACGCCGCGGCAGCGTCGTGCGAGGGCCGCGGCATGGCAGTGGCGTGGCTTGTTGCAGAGGGTCGCCTGCTCACCGCATCTTCCTGCCCAACGCGGGGCAAGAGAGTCTGTCTTCGGCTGGCCGCGACAGGGCGTCTCAGTCTGGTGCGACGGACATACATTCTATCCCAACAGAGCGCTGTGGGGGGGGGGGGGGGGAATCAGACAGTGTGCCGCCTCGCCGTGCTACAAAATTGTTCCGTTGGCGTAACTCCCACCACGGTGTCATAAGGCAAGGGGAGAGAGACAAAGGAGGGGAGGGGGGTGGGTGGTGGCGATGAGGAATGGAAGTGACGAGCCGCAGTCAGTGTGGGTTCACCATCTGCAAGTGGGGCGAGTGGGCCCGATGGAGTGAACCATAATGTTCCACCGTGTGTGTGTGTGTGTGTGTGTGTGTGTGTGTGTGTGTTTTTTCCATTCACTTTTCTGTCTCATTATTCTTCCAATGAAGCGGTGCACCTGGCTCCCAAAAAAAAGACGGAGCAGAGCGGGGAAAAGGAGGGGCACAGAGGAAGGATGAGCGAAGGTGGGTAAGCGGGTGGGTTTGTTCTGGTTTCCTCCTCGGGGTGCGAAGAAGCGAGGGACCGTGCGCTGGGGTGAGGCGACGCTAATGCTCGTCCGCGGCAAGAGAGAAGAGCAGCACGGTGAACACCACACCCAACAGGATGGACGCGTTGGTTCTCCAGCCTTTCAGTTCCTCCTGGAGAAAGATGGAAAGCCCGACGTAGACGAAGGAGCCGCTGCCCAACGCCTGCGCAACGGCCATCCACCACGCCTTGGCGGCCGGCCCGTCCGCCTTGGCACTCGTCAAAGGGCTGCTCGCCGCGTCCGCCTCGGTTGTGCGTGGGGCAGACGAAGACGATGACAGCGAAGTCAGTAAGAGTACGACAACCATTGTCGCCGGCGTCACGGCAAGCCAGAGCAGGACCGACGGTTGCCAGACGCGGCGACCGCAGATGGAGAAACTCTGCCGCCGTGCCGACGCCTCGCCGCACACGCGCTGCGCCGCACCTCCTCCCCTCCCGTTCGGCCCGCCCAGGCAGGGGGACGCATCGCCTACCGCGACCGGCGGCTCCTCACTGACGGGCAGGCTCTCGGGATCGCTGAGGTCGCTGCGCAAGCTGCGAAGCACCTCCTTCGCCAACGAAACGCCAATGACAAGACCGTCGAAGAAGCGGTGGATGGACAGCGGCGTGGCTGCGCTGACGAGGGAGCTCACGTGCTGCTCCAGACCCAGCAGGAGGCCCTCCATCGCGCCGTGGAAACACATTAAAACGATCAGCAAAGTGGCAGTCGACACAGACGGCGTTGCCTTCTCCTTCCCTTCCTCGAGGGCGTCGCGATGCGTGCCGGACACGACCCCGTGGCTGTGGCCTCCACCAGAGCCGCCGCCTGCGCCGTGCTCCAGGAGGGCGGGCACCAGCACACCCGCGAGCATCCAGCAGCACAGCAGTGGCGGGGTCAGCTTCTCGTCCGCGACAGAGAGGGCGGTAGGGAAGAAGTGCACGAGAGCCATGGTGAGCAACATGCCCGCAGAGAAGCAGTTGGCGAGCGAGAGGAAGACGCGGCCGCTGGGGACATGGGAGGGGCGAACATTGATGGCTCGTCCACCCATGCCTCTCGCGGTGGGTAGGCCCAGTCCCGCCCCAGTGCGGCCCAGACACAAGAACGGTGCCCAGATGCCAACGGCACTCATCAGAGTGATCCAGGCCACACCCAGCAGCTTCACCGCCACTATGTTAACCATCACGGGGCCCACGCGTCGAGGGATGCCTAGCGATGGGGAGTAAAGATATTAGGAAGTACTGTAAGCAGCAAAGAGAAGAAGAGAAGGGGGAAGAGGTAAGGCGAGTGGGCTTCGCAGGTTACACCGTCGTCAGACCAGTTCAAGCAAAATGCTATGTCTTGCTCCTCGCGGAAGGACGATAGAGGAGGAGAACGCGTCTGGGGGGGGGGGGGGGGGGTTCGGTGAAGGTGCGACGGAAGGCAGTCGATTCTGCCCAGTTAGCCCCCTTCCACACGCACACGCACACTCTCTTCATACCTCCTCCTCCATTCACTGCAACGTTGGCGGCGTCCATTTACCATCTATTTACTGTAGACACACACACACACAAACACACACAACGTCCCTTTCGGTAGGGACGGGGAAGGAGCCCATCTGTAAGAGCAACAGGAGGTGGGGGGAGGGGGAGAAAGACCAAAGCTCGGCACTTGTGCCCTCCCACTGTTGCGCGTAGGAAATGTACATGTTTGAGCAAGACCCTTTGGCCACATCTCGCCTTGGAGTGCGTCTGGCGGTGGCAAAGAAAAAGGAAAGAGAAGGTGTACATCAGAAAAAAAGGAATGGCGGGGCGGGGGGAGTGGGAGGGGGAAGAAAACATGACAGTCCCAACGAGAGAAGCGAGACAGGGTGGGGAGAGAGGCGAGCGGGACTGCGTTTTGCGCGAGGTGGTGTGCAGGTCTTGCTAAAAGTAGTGCTCCGCCTGCTGGTCACTACGCACGTTCATGGTACGCTCCGCGGCCACCGTATCGTGGAGCGACTGGTACAGCATCTTCCCCTCAACTGTTTGTTGAATGCTGCCCTCGCTCTTCGGATTGAGCATCTTTGGCGCGGTACTGTTTTTGCCGGCGCAGTGGCGCGCGCGCAGGTTGTTCGAAGTGATGGATGCGTCGACGCCGCCGCCGTGCACGGCAAGGGTCATGCAGGACTTGGCAAACGCGCGCCTGGCATCTACCCCGGTGTGGATGGACTGCAGGTTGCGATCAGCCACAGGAACGTGGCCGGCGTAACCCACCGGTCGGTCATCAAGATACTTGGCGGTGCCCCGAAACATGTCCTCGGAAGTGCCCATGCGCGTGATGGCCTTGCTCTGCGTCGGGATGTCCCACGGCAGGTCCCTCCCCGCAAGCCGGTCCTCCGGAGCCCCACCAAAGCCCATCTGTTGCTCCGTGTCGGGGTTTGTGTGCTCGCACTCCACCAGGTCGAGGTAGTTGCGACGCAGCAAGAGCTTCTCCTGCGCGGCGACGAGGGAGCCTTCCACCGGGTCGGCCGGGCGATAGGTAGCCTCTGGCGGGCACATTTGCAGTGCGCTCGCCCGCTTCGCGCGAATGTCAACCGCTCTCTGCGTCGCGCCGACGAGGCTGCCGCGATTGTCATCGTCCACCTGTTCCTCCTTCCGCACGGAAGCGTAGAAGTCGAGCCGCTGCTCGGGCTGCACCCCGCGTGTTGCTGCGTGGGACTCCGACTCCCACCGCACAGACGGGGAGAGCGCCGCCTTGGGCAGTGCGTTGGCGTCGCTGCCACTAGCACCGGCTGTGTGCGTGGAAGGGACAACAGCCACATCGCCACGGACGTGCGCGCTGCCGTTGGCCGCGTCGACCTTGTCGGCCACCTCCGCCCCCGTGCTGAAGGCTCGGCTTCCCGCGCGGAACGGCCCCTCCGATTCGTTCGGCTGGATCCCGCCGCGTGGCACGCCATTGTCGTGGGAGGAGGCACCCTTCCACGAGAAGCGGTTCGTGGCACCGCACAGCGTCCGCTGGGTGATGCCGCCGGTGCCTTGCACTGCCGCGGGGCTGTAGTCTACATCGTAGGTGGACTCCAGGGGGTTGTGCATGGAGGCCACCAGGGCAGTGCGCTCGGTGTCCTGCGGTTGCTTCGCCATCCGCGCGGACAGCGGCAGCCGTGTGTTGACCGCCGTCTTCAGCGTGACGTCGGACGTCGCCATGGTCAAGTCCCCTTTCCGTTGCCACACAAAAACTGTGGTTGGGGGTGAGAAGTGTGCGAATGTGGGGGAGGAGGAAGGTGGCGTGGATGTGCAGGGCTATGCTACGAAACACGAGTACGGACACTTCTCAACCGTCAGTGCGTAGAACCCAAACAAACAGAAGAAGGGGAACGCCGGTGAGAGGACAGGACGGGTTGTTGGTATTGCTGTTGTTGTTGCCTCCCCACGGGCAGAAGATGGCGCTTGGACTTGCGAAGAACGCTCATGACGGATCAAAGAAGTCCGGTTTACCCGCTCCTTTGCGTTCTTCTTTGTTTCAGATAAGAGAGAGGGGGGAGAGACACAAAGTACAGAATAGCAAAAGCGGGCAGTTCGCTACTGTCCACGAGGTGCCGAGAAGAAGTAACGCAAACACACACCCACACACAAAGGGGCACAAGGAAGACAGTAGCATTCCTGCTGCTGCCATATCTAGAAGGAAGACGGAGAAGTGATCTAGGCATGTCGCCACGATAGCAGTAGCCACCGATGTTCCCCACACACTTAGAAGGGCATGCGATGGTTGTGGCGGTGATCGTCCATGGCGCGGTGGAGTGCTTCACGCTCGCGGCTCACGTTGGTCGTAGATGGCACCCAGTCACTTGTGGTGGTGGTGAGCAGAGCACTTCTGCTGTCGCTCGCCCCCGTCGCACGAGGTGCCACCATAGACCTCGAGGGTAAGCGCCTATCGTGCTGCGCCGTGGCACTCGCCCAGGCCGCGCGGATGTCAACGGGCTCCAGGGGCTTGCCCACGTGATGGCGCTCAGTCGGCAGCGTGATGTCTTCGCTGTGGAGAGAACGGTACAGAGACCACGCCGGATCGCTTTCATCATCAAAGAACATGTCGGCAATGATGTTCTTCATGCTGGGACCGTACACATTCACCAGCTCTTCCTGGTACTCCGCCAGTTGGAGCATGCGTCGGTACTCCCGCTGCCGGTCAAGGTCTGTCGAGAGCCGTTGTTGTGAGATCTTCCGTTCCTTGCGCAGTCGACGAGTCTGCAGCTTGTGGTAGAGGTTCTCCGCCTCTCTGGCCATCTGCAGGACCTTGTCAATGCCGTCGCGGCCGCGGGGGAGCAGGTGGCCCGGCGGCGGGCTTCTTCGCTGCTGCTGACTTCCCTGCTGTGGATTGCGCACGGGGTACCTTGCATCTCTAGCCAGCGTCAAGTCGCTTTTTGTCGGTACTTGGTGCCTGGTGATCAAAGGCCCACCGCTGCTGCCGCCACTGCCACCGCCGTCCTCGGACGCGAAGTCAGGGCTGCTTCCGCCAGTGTGCCGGTTGAGCGGGTGTGGCTGCTGCTCCTGCGACCTGCGGGGAGCGGTGGAGTCGTCGGGCGTGGCATGCCGCGTCCGTCGCACACCAACCGGCTCATGGCCTACGGACGCTCGTGAGAGAGGCAATGGGGGTGGCGGCGGTGCCTCCCGCGGCCTCCACACCCGGCAAGGACGCCCCTCCGAATCGAACACGAGGTTCCCAGAGGATCTATCGCCGCACGAATCTCGCCACATCTCACAAGAGGATCTACCTACCGGACGAGATCGACGACGACACAGCCGCCGCAAGAACTTCAAAGGGAGAGAAAGAAGCAAAGAGAGAGGAGAGGAGAGGAAAGGAAGACGAAGCGCTAAGAACAGCGTCAGCGTTTATGATGCATTGCGCCTGCTCCCCACAGTACACACCAGCAGTAGCAGACAGATTTCTCCCTCTCTCCTCTCCCCATCTTCAACTCCTGACGCGGGTTGGTGTGGTGGCTCACGGAGCCGTTCTGCCCCTTCGGCGATCCTCCCTACTCCCCTACACATCTCTCTGTGTACGTAACCCAGGGGGGTCCAACACGATCTAGTCGATGTCGTCGTCGCTGTCCTCGTCGTCCCATGCACTCTTCTGCGTCGCTGGCGCGACCTCCACACGGCGATCGTACTCGTACCCGGGATCGCCGGGCTTCACCGCATTGGCCACAAACTTCTCGTTCATGACGTCCTTGAACTCCTGCAGGGTGAGATCATCTGCGTCGTTGAGGTCGACATTGTCCAGCGCGGCCTCGGGGTCACGGTACAGCAGCGCAACATCCGCCTTCCGCGGTTTTGTGCGATTGCGCGTTGGGCTCGTGGCGAGCGCCGGCGCGTGTGACGCACTGGTGCCCTGTGGAGCAGGGGAGCTGGTGTGCTGTTGTTGCCCCTCGGCGTGGGCGGCTTGCAGAGCGGTGTCTTCCTCCTTCTCCTCCTCGTGCTGTTTGGCATCAAGGTGTTGGAGCTTCATCAGTAGTCTCTGTATCTCCGCTTCCGCGAGCAGCCACCCGTGCGACTGCGCCAGCCGGCGCGCCACCGGCCTGGTTGGACCGGTGGCGGAGAGCAGCCCCTCCAGAGGGATGCGTCTGTGACGCACGGTCTTGTCAGTGCCGCTCTCATACTCAATGTCCATACGAAAAGGACGAAGGTGAAGTCCGATTCGCCTGACAGCTACGATGTCACAGGTCTTGTCGTCGTCGTCGTCGTCGTCGTTCTTGCTCGCATACCAGTGGGGAGGCACGAGCGCGTCCAGTATTAGCCCGTCCACCAGCCACTGGGTGAGCTCTTTGGCGGGAATCTCATGCAGTTCATGGAGAGCGATGTGGTCGCACCTCTCCTCGATGAACACGGTAATGTGGTCGCTCGTGATGGTGAAGCTGAGCATCGCTGTACAGGTCTGCACCGTGTCTGCAAAGTCGCTCGGGTAGCATCCGTTCGGGTAAATGGACTGCACAACATCGGCCACCTCATCGAAGTCTGCCTGCCGCTGGCTGCGCAGCGCGTCGCGAAGCCGAGCGTAGCGTGTACACAACTTCCCATACCAGCGGGTGTCGCGTAACGACGACACGCCCTTCAAGACAGCGGCATCGGCGGGATCGAACGGTGAGCACGTGCGGGAGGCCAGCTCTCGGTACGCGGCCGTGGCTGTTGGTCGAGTGGCAAATAGGTGGACGGCCAGCCCCCACAGGTTCGTGCCCAGATCGGGTGGAGACATGTAGCCTTGCTTCAACACCTGCGCCAACCACGCACACGCACACACTACACCAAAGAAGAAGAGGACGATAAACCAGTTTCCTATTTCACCAACAAAAAGGTCTGTTTCGCTCCTGTAGGCCTGACAGAATGGTACCACCGCCGCGGTATGTGTGTGACTAGTGATGGAGGAGGAGGAGGGGAGGAGGGAGCGGAGGAAGGAACGTGACAAGGGAGTAGCAGCACAAACACACATACACAGAGAGAGAGAGAGGTTCATACCGATGAAGGGGCAGAGAGCAAGGACCGAGATGCTGAGCGAGGACCGATACGGGGGGGGAGGGGGGGGGGACTTGTCTCAAGGAGCGCTTCCACTCCATCGGCAAGGCGGGAGAGGTGGGCAGTACTTGACGAAGGCAAGATGCTCGTTGACTGTCTTGTTCCCCTTTCTTCGCTTTTCTTTTACTCTGACAGTGTACTGGTGCATCATCACCACAACATCTAACAGAAGCGCGGGTAGGTTGGAGGGGGGCAGGGGAGGGGGAGAGACGAGGAACCGAGCTTGTTGTTGGACTGCTCCAAGGGATTACCTGACGGGGGGCCATGTCACACTGTGGTGCCACGCGCGGGGGAAGCTCCTTTGTCATGGGATTCTTGTTGCCTTTGAATGCTCTTCTTTCGCCCATTGCACAGAGTGGTCCTCCCACCCCACGCAGACACTCGCACACACACACGCGTGCGCCAGTCGCAAATCCGGTTAATGCTTCCGAGCGCGCTTGCGACCGCGACGATCGTACATGTTGTGTCCGGCACCGCGCACCACAGGCGGGTCCAGCCAGATGCGCATCCGGTTCACCACGTTTCTGCGGTCCCGCACCCCCTCATCCTTGTTGGACGCGCGCCGGTTCGCGTCGATTCGCGCCAGCTTGAGCGTCACACTTGCCACGTACCGCAGGGCCTTTGGGCGGAGCTGCGGTGGCAGGTTCGCCACAAGGTCACTATTGCTGAGGAAGCCTGTTGTCTTGACTGCCACACCAGAGTCGCTGTTCGCCCGTGTGCTGCCGAGGCGCTGCAGGTCGTTCGGATCCATAATGGACAGCTTCGCCACGCTCCCCGTGATGGCGAACAGCTGCGACGTGATACCAGTGCCTAGGAAAGCGCAGAGGTTCGGGCAAACGAGAGGCATGGTGCTTTGGATGTACTCGAGGAAGATCTGCTTTGCCATCTCCAGGTTCTCCATCGCCTCGCATGCCTCTGTCACCCGCTGGAGCTCCTCGCCGGTGAGCTCGCGGCCGGCCGTCGTCGACGCGCACGCGATAATCACGACCAGCAGCTGGGACGGAATGAGCTCGTCGAGCCGCTCGACCACCGGTGTGAGGTCCATGTTATTTTGGATGATCTTCACCACCTTGGCGTAGAGGACGCTGTCGGAGAAGAACATGGCGAGCTCGGGGAAGCGAACGCCGTAGTGCGCGCGCAGAAAGACCATGACGCGGCTCTTCTCCGCCTCCATGCGCAGCACCAGCGAGCAGCAGTCGGAGATGTACTGGTACTCCGGGTCGTCCTGGGGAATCGCATTCTTCTCGCTCCCCTCACTGGGCTCGTAGTCCTTGAGTCGGTCGAACATGTTGCTCAGGTATGCAGAGCGCAGAAGACGCGAGACGTCTGACACGCTGTTGTACCGCAACGCGTCCTCGTCGCTGAGAAGTGTGATGGCCTGCTCCTCATCCTCGAACTTCTTTAGGAACTCCTCGCTGTTGGTGTTCTTGGGCGGCGCAAGGCCAACGGGCCCTTGCGGGTTTGCCGGGGCGGCATCCCAGCCCTCGTCAGCCATGTGCCCTGTAGTAGTTCTCGCCCGCCGCCTTTTCCAACTGTCCCGTGCGTGATTTCCTTCTCACGATACTCTCCTCTCCCTCGCGAATCGGCGAGTGCGCTGTTCCACAGCACCTATACCTTACAAAAGTGGTGGAAAGAAGGAGAGAAAACGTGTTCCAGAGCTTCGCCGCAGGGTGCGTGTCTAGCTGGGAATGCTTGTCGAGTGCTGAGATGCACTAGCAGAAAAGGAGCAAGAGAGTCCTTACTTTCCTTGTGTGTGTGTGTGCGTGTGCGATTTGCTCCGCCGGGATGAGGGAGCCACGCAATCAAAAGAAGGAAACACACACACAGGGTGTGGGGAGAGAGAAGGGTCGAGAAGGACGGGGGAGGGGGGGGGGGTAAGGAGCGGAGCAAAGCAAGAGAGAGTGGTGGGTAGTCGTCCTCTAGGGGAACCACCACCTCTGGCAGTGTTGGCGCCACCGCCTAACCTCGTTCCAGAACTCCTTACTGCATGTCTGTGTCTGGGTGTCTTTTGTGACGGTGTGCAAGGAGCTGTGAGGATAACAGGGGTGGGTTGGGGGGGGGGGGGGAGGGAACAGAGAGGGAACAGAGAGGAACAAGGGCATGTCGTAATAGCGAGCTTCGCTACCATCCTTCCGCATTCGAGACGTCGTCGTCGTCACTTCCCCAACCGCGCGCCAGCGGTCTTTCGTGGTAGCCTTCTTCGTAGTACATACCGTACTCGCCGTGTTCGCGTCGGGGCTCCTCGTCGCTGTCCCTTGAGAGTGAGTCGCTTTCCGCGTCCTCCCGGCCCTCTTCCCCACCCTCATGGCTGCTGCTGTCCTTCTCATCAGGGTAGTCGTTCCCGGAGAAGTCCTCGGCGTTGCTGTCGTACTCGTCGTCGTGGCGGTGGTCGGGGTAGCAGTAGAGGTCGGCTTGGGCCTGCGCCCGCGCGGCCTCGTCCGTGAGCGCCAGCGTGCGCAGTTCCTCCTGCAGCCACGTGGCGATGGTGAGCTCGCTTGCGTCTCTGATGTCCCCCCACGCACCAACACCTTGCCCTTCGTCCTCTGTCTTCGCGCGTTTGCGTGGGCGTAGTGTGACGGTGGGCAGCTCCCGCGCCTGCCCGACACCCATGCACCGCACCGCTGAAGGGAGCAATGCAGCCGCTCCGTCGACTACGGTCAGTCCCTCAAAGCTGAACTCGTCCTTGACGTCTCTCTCCCCAGCACCAGACGCAGCCCCGGTGTGCGAGCTGGCGACATATACATCCCATCGGTCGGACGACAGCGGTGCAGTCGTCTTCTCCTGGCGACAATGGCAATCCCTCCCTGCGGCCTCCTCAGATTTGCCGGCGTCGTCGATGCATTCAATCACCACGCCATCTCGAAGCCGTTTCACGCCTGTGATGTGGAGGTCCGCGCACGTCGGTTGCGATAGCGGGCCTTTGTGCTCGAAGGCGGAGGTCACGACAGTACCCGGGATAGCAGAAGAGACGCGCTCAAACACCAACGTCTGCTCATCCGCCGGGGGAGATCCCACGCCGTCGCGGTCTATCGACCGCGCGCGGAACGGTGCATCCCCCATCTCAGCCGCCTCCCAACGCAGCCGAATCGCCGGTGGGAGCGGCTCGAGTGCGGCGCAGGGGTGGTCCTCTTCATTCTCGTCCGCTCGCGAGCGCTTCACGCGCAAGTAAATCGCGTGGCAGTCGTCGCCGGCAAGTGGGCTAGGCGTAGCTCCCTTTCGTTGTGAGACGTCCTCGCTCATGAGACTACCCCCCACGCGAAGAGGAAGAAGAAGAGATGTGTGCTCCCTTCTACAGTGATAGAGGACACCACTCGCCGGCCAACTCTGGCGCGCGGTGGGGTGCACGCTGACCTTCCCAAGCCGATGCGTGCACGTTGTTCGCTGGCGGGGACGAAACTGGTGGGGGAGTCGTGAAGGTCAGAAGGGAGAGAGAGGGGGAGAGAGTACAATGCTCGGAGACTTGAAGAACGACTTCACTTCGCATGGGTTCATCTGCTTCCGGGGCACGGCAATCCTTCCACCGCACAACACCGTGTCCATACGCAAAAGGGGGTAGAGGAGAGACACTCACTCGCTCCCTACATGTGTGGAGGACAGTGAACAAAACAGCCTCACCATGGGGAGACCTCCGTAGCGTGCGAATCCCTTCGCCGTCAGGTGAGCACTGAGATATTAGCAAGGTGTATATTATCGAAGAGAAGAAGAGAAGGAGCGGCACGCCTCCAGAAATGGGCATGCATGGGGGGGGGGGGGGGGCATCGGTCCATGAATACAACGACAACACCATGCCATGAGAGAGGGGGCAGGAGAGAGAGAAGAAGAAGAGGTAAGGAAGTAGTAGTAGAAATGATAAATGGTCAGGAACAGTCACCGCTGGAAAGGACACTCCTCTCGTCTTCGAATTTTTCTTTTGTCCCAAGGGGGACAAGGGAGAGTCCACTTCCTACGTAGCACCTATGCGCCACGGAAGCTGACTGTTGCGAGGGCCCTCATTCCCGCCGTCACGATGGACATGCGGCTTGTTGGGTTCTTGGGCAGTGTACACGACCTCGATGGAAGTGGTGGACGCGTTGGCGTCGGCATCCCTACCGGAGCTGAGAGGCCGTTTGACAGCCTCCCTGATAATCACAAGAGCGAACCCGACACCGACACCGCTGAACACGGCGAGCGTGAAGAGGGAGCACAGCACAAAGCCGAGACTGGAAGTCAGGTTACCCACCAACTTGTCCTGGCAGGGCGACATGGCTGCTGCCACCCTCGACTCCTCTGCGTCCTCAGGGAGCGGGCAGAAAACGGAGCCATCGTCGGCGACGGTTTGGCTTGCGACAGCTATGTGCCGCCGCCGCTCAGGCTCTGCGATGCGCACCTGCGCGAGAGATGTGTGTTGGGCTGGGTCCAACAACGGCTTCTCTGGCGCGGTTCCCGTCGAAGATGACATCGACGTAAGAGCGTCATCAGCATGCGGCAGTCTCGCCGTAGAGTCATGGGACGAGGAGGAATGCAACTGGGCCGCGCTCGCGGAGTTGGCGCTGTGTTCGTGCGAGGCACTTGTCTCCTCGTGCGTTGGGGGGACAGGTGTGATCATATGCTGGCACTCGCGGTTCACATCATCCGTGACGTCTGTGCCGTGGCGGTCGACTCGGGTGCCGTTGCTCATGGTGAGAAAGCACAGCCGGTTCCACGCTTTGCCGTGTCCATCGAGGCCGACCGCCAACTCTTCCTCGGCAATCACAGAAGTGTTGGTGATGCAGCACCTACTGAAGCCTGAGCACGCAAACTTCTCCTGCAGCTCGCACAGGGCTGCGTGATTCGTCCTCTCATCTGAGGCGGCCAACTCATTCCACATCGTCCGCAAGTGCTGGGATAGGTCCGCTTCGCCATCGGCCAGGTAGTGCTGCGAGAAGGCGACACCAATGATCGTGAAGCACGCGAGCGCGAAGACGGTGGCAACGAGGACGTAGAGGTAGATGCATAAACTGATGGTACGGGCACGGGCAGCGAGAAACCCAATAATGCCAACTGCGATGGCAGGCATACCGAAGCGCCACAGGGCGTGCTCCAAAAAGATAATCTGCGGAGGGATGTCGGGCATGGAGACGTTTTGGTTGTCGACGGCCTCGCTTGCCCTCGGAGAGTTCGCCTTCCAGCTACTGTAGATGTAGTTGTTGTAGAACACATTGGGGGCGGAGAGCACTGACAGAGCACCCGTGACAATGGTCACCGCGGTCAGCAGCATGAGGACAACCCGCTCCGTGCCAAGGCGGTTCGCCTGCTCCACCGCCCAGATCGCCATCGCGTTAACGGCTGTCCCGGAGCCGCTCCCTCCCCCGCCATCAAGCGCAACTCCGCCGCCGTCTTTTCTTCCCTTCGCGCCACCCGCGTTGGCTCTCCTCATGCCGCCCCGTCGCTCGAGCAGTGGGTGATGGCTGTCCTCCACGGAGGTGGTCCAGTCGGCCGGCACGGGTACGCGGGCGTCATCATCCTTCTTGGGATGGTTGGCCGTGAGACCCTTCTTTCCTGCGAAGAGCAGCTCCGTGCTGGGCACGCCGAGGGACGACTGCGGCTGCATCTCCTCCTCAAGCCGGGCCCCCCCAGTGCCAGCACCAATGCTGCGTTTCCGCTGTGAGTCTCCCATCTGCATGGCACCACTCGCGAGGTGGTGATGTCACGTGGAACACGGTGGGAGAGGGTAAACAATGTGGAAAGAGAGAGTGAGCGACGCAAAGATAACAAGAAGGATTATAGGGAAGGAAAGGGGGAAAAAAAAAGGCAAACACAAAGCAGTGACAGGACGCGGGGGCCTTACTGCCTTTCGTTCCACTGTTAATTGTGAGGGATACTCTTTCGGTGTTTTACTTTTGGCCCCTTATGACGAAGCGCTAATGAAGGAGGGGAAGGAGGGGAAGGAGAAGAGAAGGTGTGTGTGGGGGGGATTGGAGGTCCATGATGCGTCGCCCCCTCTCCCAAACATCGCACCTGCTTCGCACAGTTGCTACTCCTTCTGCTCTTACGGGTTTACTCCTTTTGTGCAATAGCGTGCCAGTGGCTCGCGTCGCTACCCAGGAAGCGTCTCACCCTCCTCCTTGCAGGGGCGGGGGAGGGGGGATACTGTCCTGCAGTTGTAGTGACGGTGGTGGCTTTCTGTTCGCTTTCCTTCTTCGTTAAGCATTTGCGAGTCCTCTAGTACTCGAACTGGATGTACGCCGGTGGCACCCGTTGTCTCTCGGGTTTCTCTCTGAGGCGGAGGAAGGCAAAAACAGCAAAGATGGTGCTGAGCGTGGCCACCAGCGCGAGGCTCGCCAGCAGGCGTTGATAGGAAGAGAAGAGCACGGCCACCAAGGCGTCGTCGCAGCCAACGTCAAAGGCCTTCGTCACGTTGGGACAGCCCTTGGGGCAAATCGTCTCCGGCCACGTGATGGCAGCCATCGTGGTGGGGCTCACGTAGTGTGTTACCGTTCCATTCTCCTCGACGAGGAAGCAGGCTCGCGGCTCAGACGCCGGAGAGTGCAGCGGCGCAGACAGACAGCACCGACGTCCCGACAGACCAGAGCACTGCAGCGTCGCCTCGAGGTCGCAGGCCAGCGAGGAATGGCGGCGCACCACCCCCTCCCACAGCTCCTGGACTCTCGCGCGCGATGTCCCTTTGTGCTGCGTGTACGCAACGTAGACAGTGCCAGAGCCCGCTAAAACCGCAACCGCCGCAAGGCACACGGCGAACACGACAGAGGAGCACGACAGCCGCCGCCTCCGCAGCATCGCCCGCAGCCCCAGCGCACCCACAACCGCAACGACAGCGCCAATCAAAAGACCGAGAGTCGCGATGGTGCTACAGGACCGACAGAACGGGATGTGCACACGATGGGTGAGCCGCTGAGCCAGCGCAGCACAAGCGACACCGAACACGCAAAGGCCGCTGAGAAGCAGCAGAAGCGAAAAGAGCGCGGTAGCCACACGCGTGCAGGTCCACTTTTCTGCGCACGGGATGGCCGGCACAATATTTCGAGTCCCCGTACTGCCGTTGAGGCGTGCGTACACGTCACTTGTCCAGTCATCCTCCTCGCCTGTGTACAGCTCCATCGGTTCTACGGAGCCCGAAGATGCTATGGGCACGCCAGCAGGCGACGCACCGACGCCGCTGCGTGCGGGAGAGTTTGCGAACTCCATATACATGTATATATAATGCCCGTTTCCCTCCGGCTCCTCTCTAAGGGGGGGGGGGAGAAGAGTGGGCCACAGTGTGAAGTCGTCACTGCAGAGAGGAGTAGAATCACAATGGCAAGAAGGGCAAAGGGGAAAAGAGAGAGGAGAGAGGAGAGAGGAGAGGAGGAGAGGGGGTAAGAAAGGGACCACGGGTGCGGTAACCGTCCCCACAATCAGTCCTTTGTCTTCCGTCGTGCACGGCGTTGCCGCTCACGTGTACGTCTGATGTGTGTGGGTGTGTGGGTGTGTGTTTCTCTGCGTGTGAGAGCAAGTGGGCACCGTCGCACGGCAGAGCAATCCTCCATCCCACGCTCTATTGCTATCCGCGTTCGTTGTCATACTATTATTATCGAAGGGTAGGAGCTGGGGGAAACAAAGAAGAGAAAGCCACGCTGGCAGACGGAACGTGTCCACGCGCGGTCCACCCCCCTGCCACCCCTTTCCCCCACCGCACGGCAGGATCAGTCACGGTCACTGTGATCCCCCTCCTCTTCTTCGTACTCGTCATTCCACCTGAAGAGGAACTTGTCGCTGGCGGCATCGTACCGCACACGCAGCTCGTGCCGTGGCAGGCGGCGGAGCACGACACCCAGAAGACCAAACGGTTGATGCGGGTTCGCCGCTGCCGCGGGCGACGAGTTTGTCTCGGGATCTGTCGCTCCTCTGACCGCTTCGGTGGGTTCGCCCAGGACCTCTCCCTCGTCTTCCATGAACTCGCTGTCCCGCTCCACGGGATACACCTTGATGGCGATGTGCCCGCCGAGGCCTTTGCTGGCGTCATCCTCGAGGAATCGCAGCGAGGAACGGAGGAAAATACGCGTCGCCACAGTGGCCCGCGCACCGCCTCCTTTGCGCCGCGCGTCCTCCTTCAGCTTGGCGACAATTCTGTGCATCGCCCCACGTGCGGCCGCGCACAGCTTCCCCAGCAGTTGCAGCTCCGCCTCCTGGACCGCCTGCTCCTTCTGTGAGCTGTCTGCGTCGAGCTGCATCGCGGCGAGTGTTGGATAGACCGATCCGAGCGTGAAGCGCAGGCCTTGGCGGGTGCGGTAGTGGACGTAGAGCGGGTCCAGTGCGGTGCCAAAAACGGTTAGCTGGCCGTCGGCGAGGCGGGGAGGTACCGACGCCGGACCTGGCGGGCTCCCTCCCGCTGCTGCGCTGGGGAGGGCGGCCTGTTGAGCCGGTAGTGGGCGGAGAAGCAACGACAGGTAGGACTGGAGGGAGTCCCCGTGGTCCTCCATTGTCTTCATCAGCGTCTCCATATCCTTGCGAGAGATCCGCCCGTACGAGGCAAGGCGGTACACTTGGTTCTTGTGCCCCATGCTGAGCGATATGTACCGCAGGTCAACCACCCGCGTGACAGTGCACGCCTCGCCACGGCGGCTCGCGTCATCACCAGCACCGGCAGCAGCGAGATCAGTAGCTTGCACTCCCCTCCCGCGTTGAGAGGTCAACGTCTCGGGTGTCATTTCCTCATGCCTGGTCAAGGGACTGCCGAGAACAGAGAGCCAAGGCAGGGGGTGGTACAAGACTGGGATGCTGCGCTGCATCGGGCGTGGCCCTAGGCCTTTCTCAACAATGGTGCGGTGCAGGTCCCGACGGGAAGGACAAGAGCCCGGAGAGGATGCTGTCCCCTGTGGCGTGGGGTCCTCGTTGTCGTCCTCGGTCAGCGTCTCAAAGCCCATAGTCCCCAGGGTACGTCGGTTGAGCCACTGGCGGACGGCGGGGAAGGCCAACGTGCGACGCCGGTCATTGGGGTCCGCGCTGCTCGCATCCAAGGCGTCGGTAAGGAACTGCACATCGCGAGACCCGAGGAAGAGCTGCTCCGTCACCGAATCGCGGTCCGTTCCGTCTGCTGCGGCGGTGGCGCGGCCCGCTGTGAGGACTCTGTACAGCACCACGTCGCACACCTGCGGCTTCTCCGTCAGCTGGGGTAGGAGGGGCTCGCAGCGCTCCTTGAGAAGACGGTAGACGGTGGACGTGGTCCTGGAGGCAGGGTCTTCCCGGACCGCTTCCTTGTCCTGCTGACTCCCGCCGCTGACACCGCCGTCTCGGAGAAGGAAGAAAAGAGAGAGAAGGGCAGCCAGCGGCTTCTCAGCAGCGAATAGAGCGTGGGCAGCCCCGGCGGAGGAAGACAGGTAGGAGGATGAGCTCTGCGAGGACGGTGGTGGTGACCTGGACGGGTCAGGGAGCCGCGCGGAGTTCACCGGTGACCCACACGGCGAAGTTAGGGACGACGACGACGATCGACAGCCGTCCAGACAGGAGGCACTGATGCGGCGGCGCAGCAGGTCCTCGCAGAAGGCGCGCTCTGCGTTTCGCAGACTCAGTGGCAGCCGCTCCAGGTCCTCGCCCAGGAGGCACGGCAGCGAGGGGAACCGCAGTCGCATGATGGCCCAATCCATGTGGCTCTCGCCATGGCTCTCGGTCAGATCCTTGGCAATCTTGCGGTGTTTGTTGACGTTCGCCGCAAACAGCTGCCGCAGAAAAACGGCAAACAGACAGAGCGGCGCGGTTGGTGGAAAGGCGGAGCGCGAGAGTCGAGGGAGGTGGGACAGGGCAAGGGTCCTGGCGTCCCGCCAGATGACGGTTTGCCCCGCCGACAGACGAATCGGCGTAGCAGCGAACCGGCTCCCTTCGGCTGGCTCCCCGGCCTCCTCATCTCCACCACTGCAGACAGGTGCTGCATCCGTCGCGGGAGGAGCAGCGCTACCACTTCCGCTCCGCCTCGCTCCCCCGCAGGACGACAGGGCAAGGGCCAAGCTCGAGAGAGTGAGCTTCTCCGGCACCCGCAGCGTGGGTAGGTTCCCCTTTGCGCGGCAGAGGAGTAGATGGTGCTCGCTGACGCAGCTCTCGATCAGTGTCCTGCGCGTTTCGCTCTCCAACCCAATCAGCCTTGCGCACAGGCGATCGTGAAACTCGACCACGGCGGCCTTCACTGTAGTGCCCATGGGCCACACGGCGCTGCCGTCCTCTGCGGCATCGTGCGCGGCGGTAGTGACAGCACTTGTTTTCGCATCAACGGGGTGGCGGCTTTCCCTCGCGGCGCCGTCGCCCTTTGCCAGAAGCAGTCCCAGACAGCTGGTGAGCGTCGTTCGTGGTTTGGCAACGCGTAACGTCTTGTCGGTTCGCTGAAAGACAACATCACCAACGAAGCCGCGAACGCCACTTAGTGTTCCGATGCCGACAGGCGCGCACTCCACGTCCGCGTACATGTTGCTGGCAATGACGCGAAGAGCTTCGTCCTGTCCGTCGTCGTCGCCTTTGTCGAGCGCGTGCCCAAGTTCGAAGTAGAAGTAAATGGGGCAAGCGAACCGCACTCCCTCCTCCCTTTCCACCGTCCCGTTGGCGACACCGTCATTGGGGGAAGGCCCTGGCAGCTGGCGAGGGACTGTGGCCTCCACGTTATCCTTTGATAGCACGCGCTGCTCCAACTCCTCGACGGCATCCGCGAGAAGGTCGACCTCGCTGGGGACTACGGCAAGTTCCGGCTGCGTGCCACCACTCCCGGGTGCTGCCACTAGTTTCGCCCTCTCCCGGCCGGAAAGGTAGTACACCACCCTGCGGCGCACAGTCGCGTCCGCCGACGGCTCCTCCCCTTCGTCTTCGTCGGGATCGAAATCGCCCAGTGCGCTAGTGTCTTCGTCATCCTCGTCGTCCGTCCTCCGCGTGTAGTCCTCCGTTCGCCTCCTGTCCGCGCCGGTGCCTTCGCGAGCAGAGATGACGGCCTCAACGTCCACAACGTACACAAAGACGCCGCCTCGGTTCACGACAGTGGGCGGGAGCGACAGCAGGGTGGCGTACTCGTCACCGTCGACTCTTGTGAACACAGGACTGAAATCCTTGTTGGCCTGTCGCCGCCTCAGATCCAGGTACTCGTTCAGAGGAAACAGCTGGCAGGAGATCTTCATCTCTCGACAAACCGCGCTGGCGTCGCTGTCCTCAAGGTCCACAGAGACGGAAAGCGGAATGTCGCTACTGTACAGGGTCTCCTCCCCGGGCTCTGGGCTGAAGGTGATGCTCTGCAGAATCGAGGAAGAGATGCCGGCCATCTTGGCGTATGCCCTCCACATCTTGGACGAGTTCAGGAGCGTAACCTCCATCTGTAGAAACTGACGTGCCTTGGCGCTGGCGGTCCCCTTGTCCTGCGAGGGCACCGTGAGCACCGCCCAGCCGGACATGTACCCCTGCAAGGGGCAGCAGCGCAGGTCGGCTATCGCCCCCATGGGCATGAGCGTGCGCAGCGGGCGGTAGTGCACGGTGCGCGGTTCCTCTGCGGGGTCCTTGGTGAAGTCGCCACACCACAAGTACTCATGCCAGCACCTCCTTGTCATGCCATTCTGCAACGTCGCGGCCAGTGCCGTTCGCAGGAAACGAGCAGAGCTGGCGCTGTCGCTGGTGTCGAACCGATTCTGATCCTCCCTCACCTCACGGGCGTAGCGTCTTGCGTTTGCCGCAATGGTGCGCTGCATCAGAAATCGCTGCTGCCACGGGTCGCCGTTGAACCGAAGCAGCGCAGAAACGTATGACACAGGCAGTTCCCAACGCTGCGAGAGGCACGCCATGCAGGTATCCGCCTCCGCCTCTGCGGAAAAGTGCCTTTGCCCTGACGACGATTTGCCCCGCCGAAGCGCTAGTACCGTCGCCATGACTTCATTGCGCTCCGACCGCAGTGCGGTGTGCGTGTCTGACTCGGCCGCGACGAGGTCGGCCGCTGCTTCGCACAGCATCGTAAAGTTCGTGGGCCGTGGAACGCCGGCGTCTGCGGGGCGGCGGATCCGGCCCAAGCCGCTGCGCAGGAGGAACAGCCCCACATCGGCTATCGCGGCACCCAGCTCAGTGGTTCCCAACGCGGGATTGAGCACGGCCGTGATGCGCACATGGGCAAGCTGGTCGTAGATCGCGAGCTGCGTGTTGTTCGCCACATCCTTGTCGCACGGGTGCACGCTGTGCACGACGACGCGGAGAGCGCGTCCCACAAGCTGAGTCTGTGCCCAGCGCAGTGCTCGATAGCCCTTCGACGTGACCTTATCGAAGCACGTTGTGCCCGCCAATATGGTCAGTTTCGGCAGTGAAAGGGCGGCGGCCGCGCCGGTCCAACGGACCACGTACACGTCGCCGCGAATCACGTCCTCGACGACTGCGCTGAGAGACGTAAAGTGGCCGTACGGCACCGCACCGTCCCGCACGAAACTCCTTCCCTCTGGCATCAGGGCTTCCCGCGCTGCAAGCTGCGACAGCCAGTCATGCGGTGCGAGTGCATCCCCGTTCACGAGGTGAGGACACGGCTTCCTTGCAGCGCCGAGCGACTCCGCCAGGAACAGCTCCCGCGCTCGGATCGGCGAGGGGCGAACGACGCAGCCAACGCCAAGGCTCAGCAACACCTCTTGCAAACTCCTCCATGTCAGGCCGTTTTCGCCGTCGGGGCAGGGGAAGTCGCCCTCCCGCTCTTGGGAGAACAGAATGTCGCCGTAGCTCTCCATCGGGAATGTGCTGTACAAGTCCTGGCGCAGAAAACAACGGACAGCTTGGTTCGCCTGTTCCACGACAGCACCCACGATGGAGAGGAAGTGCTTGTCAACCAACCGAGGCACGTCAACGGCGGTGAGCTCGCAGCTTATTGTTCTCCGGTACGACGGCACCGTGACGAGGAAGACATTCTTTGCCATCCACTCCACGCGGGACACCGGAACGAGTCCATCATCCTCCGTCCACGGGCACTCCAGCGGGTCCTGCGCGGCAGTGGCGGCCACGACATCCCCTGCGAGGGAATCCGCAAACCTGGCGGCCATACAGAGAGAGCCTGTGACTCTTCCCCTCCGGTGCTCGAGAAAGAGAGAGAGAGAAAAAAAACTTCACAAATCAAAGGAGACAGACCTTCTCCCCCTTCTTCCTTGTTGGGTCGCTAGGAAGTGTGTGAAGGGAACGTCGGCTGGCCTTCTCCTGTAGTTTTTCTTGCGCCGATGATGAAGCGTTGGGGGTGGAGGGGGAGGGGGAGTCATAGATAGCATGCGAGGCAGAGATGTGCTTCCGGGGTGCGGGACAAACACCTGCGTGTGGGCGACATATCCGTCTGCCTGTCTGCCTCTGGACCGCGTGGGTGAAAGGAGAAACACAACACTCACGGTGCTGCTTCTCCGTTTTTTGTTTGTTTGTTTGTTTGTTTTAAAGGTGGCAGTGAGAGAGCCGAGAGAGCTCCACAGTGCTAGCGATATCCCCACGATCGATCGGCGGCAGACCACAGATCGCCCGACGTAGCCCATCGTGCACCTCGTGCTTGGGGCAGCACAGGGTGAGATTCTCCCTCGCAGTGGCAGGTGGCACGTACCACTCGAGATCGGCGGACGGTGTTGCTGCGTAAAGCGAATAGGCGACCACCACTATCCCTAATGCGGACATGGAGGAGAGGAGGAGGCTGGCAATGTGATGGGCTTGCAAGATGGAGCACAACGGCTCGACATCGGCCAGGTCCACGATGACGCACGTGTGCCCGCCCTGTCCCAGGCACGTGAGAAGCGGAGTGCAGCTGCCAGAATCCGCACCAGGCGGGCCGTGGCTGAGGGTCCGCGGGCCGTGGCTGAGGGTCCGCAGGCCGAGGACATGGCCAACGAGCGACGCCACCAACTCGGGCAGTCGCCCCATTGCCCCTGCATCGGTGCCTTCCTCCACGCATAGCACAATACAAAAGTGCCCGGACAGCGGCAGACGAGTCAGACCTCCGGCGGAGGCTCCGTGAGGACCCGGTCGGGTCGTTGCCGACTCCGCCTCGGTCGGTGTTCTCCACAGGAACTGCCACAGCCGCCTCCAGGCGCCACCGAGGCCGCGCAGAGCGCCACCACCGTCCCAGCCGGGCTCGGGCTGCTTTGTCAGCAACCGGCACACACCGTGGTAGGACTGCCTCCCCATGCGGAGGCACGCCCCGAGCTCACAGAAGAGGAGAAACGAGGAGCGCCACAAGGCCTCTGCCTGCCTACCCACACCCGCGGTCCCACCACTCGGCGCGAGGAGCCTTCTGTCGCTGAGCGCACTCACCGAGGACGACGCGGCCGCGTCCCCCATCACAATGCCGTCCAAACCGAGGAGCCGGCTTTGACGCTCCACCACCGTGTGCTGCTGCAGCGTTCCCTCGGTCGGCAAGCAGCACCGCCGCAGGACCTCTGGCATGCTCGTTGCTTCCATGTCCGAGGCGCGCGGCCACACCTCGCGAGCCAAGTTTGCGTCAAGGATACCGACAACATCACGCACGACCACCGCGGCCCCTTTCCCGTCAACGGTGAAGCCCAGACAGTGCCTCTCGTGCAGCACCTTCTTGTCCGCCCGCTGCAGTGTCTTGGTGTTGCTCTCCATCAGCTCCACCGGCTCCCCGTCAATGGTCATGGCTGACCGGTACACAACCACACAGGAGACGTCGGAGTGGCGCCGGGAAAGGTCCGCGAAGGCGGTGAGGGCCGCGTGCCGGACGCTGTCCCGCACACTCGCGACAGTGTCGTCGCGGCTGCCACCTTCGTCGTAAAACGTCACGTCCTCGAACGTGTGCTGAACATTTTCAAACGCGCTGGGTAGCCACACTTGCAGTGCTCGGGAAGCCAGCTCTCTGTCTTGGGACGAGAGGTTGACAAAGAAGATGCGCCGGTGCGCGCGTGCCACGTCCTCGTCCCGCATGAAAAGGACCTGCGGCGTGGCTTCTCTCATGGACTGGTAGACCGTGTACCCAACAAGAGAGGCCACGGCAATGGTGCCCGCCACCACAATGGCTTTCTGCGACGCCACACCCTCGTCCCCGCCAGATGGGTTCGACCCAGCCGTGCTTGGTGGGGCGAGCATGGACGGTGCTGCGGCGGCAGCGGGTGATGGGGCTCCGCGAGAGACAGCCACAGGGCTGACGGACAGCCACTCGTTGCCGTTTGTCAAGGACATGGTATGCTGACGGAGAAGAACCCTCTCAGTAAGGGAGGAGGGGGGGGGGATACGTTGGCTTCGGGTATTCTCTTTCTTGAGGAGAGTGTCAACGGGCGAAAGGAGAAGAGCAGAGGGCATCGTCCACACAGGAAAGGAGAGATATGGTGCATCGGTGGTGGTGGCTGCCGAAATCATACGCTGCCAGAAACGCACACATGCGCGCGGCACAGAAGCGACCTGTCTCCTCATTCTAGTGAGAGAATGTTGAGGAAGGGGGTGGGGAGAGAAGACGAAAGGGTTGGCGTTCTTCTATTCTCTCGTGCCAGGCGCTGGGGCGAACACGCCGCTTTCGGATTCTCTTATCGAGGATGAAGACGGGAAGGGGGAAAGGAGGAGGAGGAGGAGGCACCGAGAGAGAGAGAGAAAAAGGACAGCGATGCGACAAACCAAAATGAAGGCCAACGGGCAGAACAAAGAGAGGAATACATGTATGACTTCTGTGTATGGAGCATGTCGTTTTGGCGCGTCGCGAACTAGGAGAACACGTTGGAGGGCATCGGCTGCAGTTCACCGTAGTCGGCATCGTCGTAGTCGTCGTAGTCCGAGTCGTCGTCGCCCGAGTCGTCGTCAAAGTCGCTCCCGTTGTCGACAAATGTGTCCTCGTCATCACCGACCTCCTCGTCGTTCTCGCAGCCATCCGCAGCCGCAGTCTCGTAGGGGGCTGCCTCCTCTTTCTTGTTCCCATTCTCGATCTCCTCCTCGTCGTCCTCGTCGTCGGAGTCGGAGTCCTCCGCGTCGTCGTTGTCGCTGAGAAGGATGACGAAACCATCGTCGCCGCCGTCGTCGCTAGCGCCGTCTTCATCGCCGTCATCGTCCTCCCTGGGAGAGCCGACGGCTTCCGTCGGTGCGTCGACTGCGCGGGTGCTGCTCTCGTCCTCCCCATTGGCGGTGTTGCCAAACAGCACCTGCTCTGTGTCGTCCCCGACGGGGCTTGCGGGACCTGCGTCCTCTGCACCTGCCACGCCAACAGCGAGAAGCTGCTGCTGTGCGTCGGGCAACGGAAGCTGAGTGGCTTCCCTGCCGTCGTCTGTCGTCCCCGGACTGGCCGCCACAGGAGCCGCCTCGGCGGCAGCAGCAGAAGGCTTGGGAGCGGCAACGCTCGCTCTCTTCGGTGTCCCCCGCTTCGCCGGGCCACCCGCCTTCTTCTTCGTCTTCTTCCCGCCCGCGCCGGTCGGCGTGGCACGGCGCTTGCCAAGAGATGTGGTCCGCGCACCGCCGTCGTCGCTGTCGTTGTCGCCGCCGTCGCTGTCCTCCTCGTTGTCGCCATCGTTCGCGACGCGAGATGCAGACGTGGTGAACAGAAACCGCATCGCTGCCTGGTACTTGTCAGCGATGTCGACCAGCGCTGGACTGTACGTTGTGCTCTGCGTCGTCGTCACTGTCGCCTTCGTCGCGGCTGTGCCTTCCTCCTCCTCCTCCTCCGGCTCCGGCACCATTGTGTAGGACGGCTGCAGCGGCGAGTCCGTGGGGGGTGATGTGTGCTGCGAGGATGCAGGTGTCGCTCCGGTGCGCCGCGCAGCACGCGTGGCCAGCACGTACGTCCCCGCCGCCTCCCCGCGCACGGCAACGCGTCCGACAAGGGAGGCCTCGTCAAACGCGCTGCTAGCAGCGGCAGTAGTAGCAGCAACCTCACACGCAGCCAGCGGAGCGGCCTTCCCGGTTCCAGAGAGCGACAGTTGGGCCCAGGCCAGGTGCAACAGAGACGCAGGGAGAGAGTGGCAGTCCGCTGTATCCACACGGAGCTCCCCATCCACAATCCGCCTCGTCACCTCGTCAATGGCGACGAGTGTATGCAGGGTGGAGAGGAAACTGTGCCCCAGCGCGCTGTAGCTGTCCTGGGTGTAGTGCGTTTCCTTGTTCGTATCGTCCTCGGTAAGCCCGCCTCCAGTGCCTGTGGAGGAGGGCATCGGCACGGTCCAGGGGCAGACGAAGCTCGCTCCGCTACCGCCTGCCATGGTGCCCTCGATGGTGTAGCTCATGCGGATGCCGTACTTGCGGTACTGGAGAACCCGCCCTGTTTTGCGCATGAACTTCTGCATGGAGAAGGAGCACTGGCTGAGGCCGAACGACGGCGTGGCGTGGGCCAGTAGGATGGGAAAGAGCTTCTCGAACGCGATGGCTGCTTCCCTCTCGGACGGGGCAGGCCCATCCTCAGGCTCCACGCCTGGTACGGCGGTGGGGGGGCTTCGCGAGGTCCCGCCTCCCGGCAGCTCACCCTCCTCCTCGGCCTCCTCAGGGGCCTGCTTGTCCTTGGCCAGCCGCCTGGCAAGCCCGTCAGCAAGCGCCTGCGTGCACCCGTAGAGTAGGAAGTTCTTCGCCACCGAGTGGCCGTGGAAGTCCGCAAACAGCGCGACTGTGCGGCCCTCGTGGTCAATAACGTGCTGCAGGTAGCGGTGCACCGCATAGACGGTGGGGTTTACTTCTGCATCGGGTCGCAGATAGTCGCGGTTGAGATCGACGCCGGCGATGGAGCAGCGATGGTTCCCCATGACGACGCCGTCAGCATTCAGCATCGGCACAAGTTTAAAGACGAACGTGCGGAGCAGATGCTGCACGGCATCGTTCGCGGCGTCTTGGTGGTCCTTGGCAATGCCGCCCGCAGTGCCAGGGATGTCGCTGCGGAGGAGCGCCTCCAGCATGCCATGCATCATCCAGCTGCTGTTCGACTCTCCTGGGTGGATGCGCGCCGTGATCACGCACACGGGACGCGCACGGATCTCGGCCGCGGTGTACGGCGCGCCACCGCCCGCACGTGTCCGTGCCGTCACCGTGAGTAGAGGCACAGGCAGTCCACCCATTGTCCGGCACAGGGACTGCATCGCAACATAGCGATCTGACGGGGCTGGTGGTGCTCCTGGCTGGCTGCTGCGCGTCTCCGCAAGGTCTTTGAGGTGCTGGCGCAGCTCCGTGTACGTGTAGGGGAAGCAGTTCGTCAAGTACACGCGGCCGGGCTTCGCTGGCATGGTCACACTAAACGTGAGCGTGAAGAAGTCTGTTGAGAAGTCTGCGGGATCCGCCACCGTCGTCGTCGTTGCCGTTGCCGTCGGTGTCGGCGAGGTCCCTTTTCCTTTCCCCGTCGCCGGTGGGGCGGACACTGATGCCGTCCTGGTGGTGGTGGTGGTGGCGTGGCGCGATATCGCCGCCCGTTGCGGGCTGACTCCGCGAGACCCGTTGTAAGAGGACCGCGCCGCGGTGCTCTGTGGGGAGCTCCCTACGCCCGCCGTCGTGGACGTCGCGCGGCCTTTGGAGGGCGTGGAGTGGTCCCGTGACGATCGGGCAGCCGGCGACAGTGAAGGGCGGGGCCTCGGCTGCTGCTGAGCACGAGGCCTCCCGCACGGACGGGCACCACGCGACGGCCTTCCCTGCGCAGTCGCCGACACTGCCGCCGGAGCGGGTGTAGAGGTGGAGGAGGAGCAGCGACGTTCTGCCGCAGCCGTGGCGGCGGCGGTGGTGGTGGTGGTGCTGCCACTTTGCCTCGCCGCCCTCTCTTGCTGGGATAAAAGTGCCGCGCGGCTTGGCAGCGGAAAGGGCCTCCCCTCCAGCGCGACTCTGTCCGGCCGGCCGTACGAGTTCATGAAATAGTAAATATCCTGGCCGACCCGCTGCCAGTCCTGGCCCTCCCGTGAGGGCTGGTGCCGTGGCGTCGACGACTTACTCCCGTCGCTGCGGCTTCGACTTCGACTGACCGAGTCGCTGCTGGCAGCCCCCTCATCAGGATCCGAGGCGGGTGGCACCCACAGCATCAGGGGGCGTTGGCCAGCGTTGAAGCAGGAGTCCTTCTTCTCCATGTTGATGATGTTGAAGCGGTATGTGGCGCCGGGTTCGTAGTTACTGACGGCGAAGCAGAACCACTGCGTGAAGCCGTTCGAGGACGTGTCCCAGTTCAGCACGAGGTCGTACTCCCTCGCGCTCACCCTGACAGCCCGCCTAAGGTTTCCGCTCTCGAAGTCGGAGGAGAACGTGAGTGTCGTGGGCCCGGGCGTGTCGGGACCGTTCGGTACAGCATCATAAGGGGCCTTCCTCTCCTCCCCCTCGCCAGCGTTGTGCACGGTGAGCCGAGAGACAGCGTCGTCTCGCTCGTACACAACGGTGTAGTGGTGGTGCTCCGACGGGTCCTTGCTGTAGTCCGATGCCGCATCGGACAGCGCACGAAGGCGGGAGATGTGGTGCTTCAAAACCGCAATCCGCTGCTCGCGGGGCGGGGCCTGCAACGGCAGCGGGGAACCGTTCTCGTTCTGGTGTGGCGTGATCAGGTTCGTCGCTGGTGGCCCAGGCTCCGTGAAGTGCCAGGGCAGCTCGTAGTCCTCCCCGGGACGGTAGAGCTCCAGCGTGGATTCGGGATCGAGGACGGGGCAGCAGTAGTCCTCCCCTGGCGCTGTCTCCCCCAGACTCAGCTCAGGCGAGAACGCGGCGGGGCGTCGGTCCACGAGAAGGAGCTGGTATCGGTTCAGGTCCGTGGTGGCAACGGTGTGGTGGGACGGAGAGGTGCCGCGCGCGGGACCTTGTGAAGCGGATCGTTCGGCGGCGGCGCACTCCGTAAATGACACGTTTGCGCTTCGCTGACTGCTACACGCCGCGCTGCAGCCTTCGTCGGTGCCTCGTCGTTCTGCGTGGGACGACACAGATGGCAGTGTGGGGGCATCCTGCGCTGCTGTGTCGGCCGCGGCTTGGGGAAGCGCCACCGACGCACTCTCGGGTGTCGCCAAGCGGCTGGGAATGGCAGGGAACAGGCTCTGCGCGCTCGACTTCGCTGTCGTGTTTGCGGCCGTGGCCATCCCTGTGCCAGCAGCGATGGTAGGGGAGACCAGGGCCGCATGACCGTCTTCTTGTTGCCCAGAGACGTCGTCGCCACTACGACGGCTGGACTGCGGTGAGTGGGTACAGTCAGCCTCGCCAGTTGCCGGGAGAGGGTCGCCGTTGCTGCCGGCGGCATTGTCGTTGTTGGGGCGAACTTCCGACGCACGTGAACCGGCATCGTGTGCGGCAGGTGCGTCAAAGTCGTCGAGCATGAAGGTGGGGAGGCGGCAATCCAGGCCGTACGCCGACTCGCCCGCCCTCGCTGGCAGCAGGCGCACGCCGTACATGCTTGACATGTGCATCAGGTAGCGATGCCACTGCTCCACGCTCTCTGAGCGGAACTTGAGGACCTCCTTCACCACCCCGGCGAGGCCACCACACACCGGCGCCAGCTCCGCAACAGCTCGCGAGTGGTTGAGCCTGAGCACCACACTCATGGTGGCCATGACGGCAAGCGTCATCTCCTCATTCTCGTTCATCACATCCTCCTGGTCCATCTCGCCATCGCCGCCCACAGCGCCGGTGGGGCTGCTGCTGCTGGCAAAAGAGCCACGGCACGCGTCAAAGTCGTACGCTCCGCCGGAAAAGCTTGTATTGCGGAGCGAGCGGGTGCTACTGCTACGGCGACGCGCTTTGATCCCGACTGCTGCGCCGTCGGGCTCGCCCGCCACGTCGTGTCCCGCTGCGTCCCCAGCAGCAGCACTGCCGGAATCGCCCTGGTGGACCTCCTTCCCTGTCGACTTCAGCACGAGGAAGAGGCTTGCCATGACGTGGTTGCGGTCGTGCAGTTCCTCCGTGAAATTGGTTTTCTTGTCGTTCTCGCAGATGCGCTGCACCAGCGCCGTGGCCCAGAAGAGCGCCATCTCCACCCGCCGCTTGTACAGCTGCACCCACGCCGGCTCGCGGAATACCACGCCGGCGGCGGCGTCAGCACCAGAATCCTCCAGCCCAGACCCTTTGGGCAGCGACGCAGCCAGCACACGGCGCACTTTCGGCAGCGTCACGTACACGAACTCGGACAGCACGACAACGGTGCGAGCCCCCAGAGACACACCCTTGAGCCCCACCTCCTGTGCTGCCAGGGCGGTGCGGCAGCTCATGAACATGGTCATGAGCAGGTGTGCCAGCACGCCAAGGTGGAAGCTCGTCTCGCGACTCACGGCCTCCAGACTCGTCAGCGCGTAGCGCCGGTTGGCGGACAAGGCCTCCTTCACGGCCGCTGCCTGGCGACCGACCTTGCCGCCGCTGCCACCCAATGACACGCCCTTCATCACCTGCTGGACAGGCTGGCACCCAAAATCTGACAGCTTCGTGTGATTCTGCAACGTGCGCAACACGCAGGCGACGGAGACGTACTGGGCCGTGTCAAGGATGCGGCGCAGATCTTTGGAAAGCCGCAGCACCGAGTTCACCTTTACATTGACCCTGGCAACCTCGGTGTACAGCAGCGCCGCCGCCTCTATCACGCGCAGGCACTGGAAGCGCTCCACCAACACCTCATTCCTCGCCCTCAGTGCCGCTGGTGACGAGTCTGTGTCTTCTTCGACGGAACACCACTTGCGCTCCACCTTCTGCAGCTCCGCGTGGTACCTGCGCATCACGCTGGAGAGCACCTTGACGACCCCGAGCTTCTCGCAGTACTTCACCGCTCGCTTCTCCTTCTCCAACGAGGTCTCCGCCTTGGAGGATGGGATGTTGCGGACAATGTGGTAGAGCAACGTCACGAGCTCCACGCACACGCTAGGTGCTTCGTGCACCGCTTCGCACCGCAGCGAGCCAATCAAGAGCGCGAAGGCGTTCGTCGACTTCTGCAGGAAGGCCTGCCACGCCCGCCGACGATTCTTCGGCGAGACGTTGCGCAACGTCACGGGGTAGTAGCTCAGCGCAGAGTTGTCCACCTTCTCCGCCGCAGTGCTGCGGCTGTCGCGTCTCCTCCGCCGCTCGGTGCGCTTGTCGGTCCTCTTGGCCAGTGTGGCCTTGGACGTCACCGGAAGGGCGAACGGCCGAGGCGTTTGCAGCGCGGAAAGCGGAAACAGCAGCGCCTCGAGAAGTCGCACGCTCTTCACCACCTTGTCCACTTCGCTCACCTCGTTCAGAGGAGTGGCGGCTGTGGTGGTGGTAGTGGAGGGGGACGGCACAACCCCCGCGCCGCCCGTCCGTTTTGTTGCTATGACAGCACCAGATGACGCAGCAGGGACAGGGACCGTCGCGCTCGGCGATCGCGACGACGAGGCGGCTTCCTTATCTCCCGTTGGCGACGGCGCTGCGAGGCCACCGCTGGTGGTGTTGCTCCGTGCGATAAACCCGAGGCCCAGGCACATGCGCTTAATGCCTTTTAGCACCTCTGGTATGCTGTTCACGAGTGCCTTCACCCTGCGCTCCTCCAGGTCCATGCGCTTCCCCGTGTGGTTGACACAGATGGGATTCGCCAGGAAGCCGGGCAGCGCGCCGGCAATGGCGGCCTGCTGCATCCCAAGAGACCTCCTTCGGGGTTTAGGAGCCCCGCCCTTTCTTCCCTCGCTGCTGCTCGGAGGAACCAGCGGCGGGGCTGTCCCCTGGTGGCTGGTGGTAGTGGTTGGAGAGATGCTCCCCGTGCGCCTCGCTGGGCTCGTCCCCGAGGCGTTGCTCTGAACGCTCTTCGCACGCCGCACCGACGCCCCACGGCCGGCGCTGTCCGTGCCGTTGTGGGACGGCCACAGCATACCCACGAGACGGGAGAGGGCAGAGTACACAAAGTTCACCGACTTCGCGAACAGGCTCATCAACAGGCAATGCGGGGAGGAGACGTGAAGACTCAGGCAAAGCAAAACAAAGAAGGAGGAGTCGTGCCGAGCGGGGAGAAGAGAGCGAAGTAAAATGAGTATACGAGAAGCCGCCAATAGCAAAAACGACGTTCGCTCCTCAACACCAGCGCTGGCGCAGGAGACAAGATGTGGGGAGTGAGGAGGGAGGGGGGGAGGAGGGGGGAAGGATCGGAGAAGGACGAGAAGGTGAGAAGGGGGGAGGGAAGGGGGGGGATGCAGAGAAGAGAACCACAGGGTTCAAAATGGAGTCTGGCCGAGCCTTGCCAAGTTGTACGTAAAAACAGAAAGAAGTCAATGAAGCACGAACGAGGAGCACGACAAGCGAACGGCCAGGGTGTCTTTGCTGGAAGAGCAGTTACACCGATTCTATTTACTCTTTGTTTTTCCTACCTCCTTCTTTCTGTTTTGTCGCGTGTGTTCGTGTTGGTGTGGAGGAGAGAAGAATGAGAGAGAGGAGCGACGAGGACGGCGTGAAGGGAGGCGGCCACAGTCATGGGAGGCAACAAGGCATCTTCGCGGCAGGGGGGCGTCAGCTCCTTTCCAGGGAGCTCCACTTCTCCCCCTCTCGCTACACAGGGAACGCTAGGAAAACTGGCGCGAGAGTGCGAGTGCACCGCCTCATACCACCGCCGCCAGCACCACCATTCACCCGTTGTCATCAAACACACTCACCCTTAGACACCCAGTGGAGCACCTTGCGCGGGGTATGCACAAGGTGCTCCAGCCACTTCACGATATACGTATCTCGTCTTTTCATTTGTGATGGACTGGAAAACAGAAGGGGCGGGGGAGAAGGGGAAGACATATTAAAGGGAAAGGAGAAGGAACAGCTTAAAGGAAAAGGAGGAGGGGGGGGGTTGGAAAGCGGGAAAACTTAGCAGCATGCGGTGGAAAGGATTAGAGTGGAGGTGGGGGGGGAGGGGGGAAGGAGGCATGGAGGTAGACTGGAGACATCGCAGTCAAGGGATTAGGCATCCCAGTAAGAACAAGAAAAGCAAACATGGAGGGGAGAGAGAGAGGAGGGGAGGGAAGGGGGTGGGGGGTGCCATGAACAGAAAGCAAAGCAAAGCACACAAAAGGAGAGATCGGAGAAGAAGAGGAGAAGAACGGTAGAGACAGAAATAGAAAGGGGGAGAGAGAGGGGGGATGGAAGGCATATTCGTCCGCTATCGAGACCAACACCAAGGCATCTTTACATGGGTGTGTGTGAGAGCGCGAGGGGGAAAAAGTGGGGAAGGGAAGGGAGGGGGAGGAGAATGACGAGGCCTACTCGGCTGCGCTCTCCGTTTTGCAGATGGTGAACTGTATTTGCTGCTATTGGTGTAGCAAAAATACGTGCAAATGCACGAGAATGTAGTCCAAGTGATGGTTCTGTGATGTGATGTGATGCAAGGCGAGCTCCCTCCCCTAAGAGCAGCAGTGGACGTAGCGAGAAGTTGGGGAGTGGAGCGATCGCGCACACGCGCGCGCAGCATCGTTTACCATCCCCCCGCCTACTCACCGCCTCAGCTGGACACGCACAGAGCCGAGAGACGATCGGAACGGTTGACATCTCCACGATACTAAATCCACCACTGGTACGCATCAACATCACAATGAACAGTCATAAACAGAGAGAAAAGAACAGGAGATACATTGCGTATATGTGGGTGTGTGTATTGTGCGAAAAAAAAGTCGAACAGCGCGCGAGAAGCAGGAGAAGAAGAAGAGAGGAGCAAAGCAAAAGTAAGGCCGATTCCCGTGCCAGTGCAAATGTGCATCGGTACATATCGACAGCCACCGGCGTGCTTCAAGGAGGAGACGAGGAGGGGGTCGACGTGCCGTGGCGAAGCACAAGAAGAACGGAAAGGATGGGAGGAGGGGCCGTCGTCGACATCCTTCAGAGGGAGAGAGAAAGAGAGACAAAGGAGGAAAGGGCTGATGACGACGACGAGATGATGTGCGTTACTCCGCGCTCAAGATCTCCACCAGCGCCTTCTCCTCATCCGCCTTCATCTTCCGGTGTAGTTCAATGTAGGCCATGTCGGCGAGGAACATCTTGGCGATGTTGACGTTTTCGCTCTCATCGTACGTGTCGGGATGCTTCCGCTTCTCCTCTAGGATGCCCTTCTGCAGAATTTCCTTGGCGTTCTTCACGTTGTTCTGCTGCAGGTTCTGCGTCGCCTCGACGAGGAAGCGAAAGTGGTAGGAAAGCCGCTCGTTCCGCTGCACCACCAGGTGCCACTCCTCCTCCTTCTCGCTCAGGAACGTCACGAAATCGTACATGACAGTGAACTTCTGGTGCTTCCCGCTGCTACCGCCGCCGTTGGCCGCGTTGCCGCCCGGGCCGGAGCCTTCGTCCGCGACTACGGCAGCGCCGCGCGTGCCACGGGACAGGAGGGCAGCACCGCTCTCGTGGGTCAGCATCTCCTCGCCCATGACGCCGCACGGGCGGGCCAGGATGTTCGAGGCCGCAGCGTGGACAGCGCGGGAGTCGATGAGGATACCCGTGTAGTACTTGGCCCCGTCATTGTGCAGGAACTCGCGGGAGGAGAAGGACACGGAGAAGCTGCTATCGCCCGGTTTCAATCCCGTGCCAAGGGAGGCCTTGTTGTTGCCGCCGATCGCCTTTGTGGCTGGGCTCAGCTGTTTGTACAACTCGCGGTGCAGGCGGAAACCTCGCTCCAGAAGGGCGGCGCCAACGGCGTGCTGATCGGGGCTAAAGAAGTGCACGCTGCGGTAGTGGAGCGTGGAGCCGGCCTGGGTGTTGTTGCTGCTGCTGCCCAGCGTGCCGACCAGTGTGTGGGGGGCGTAGACAACGGCGGCGCAGAGCTCGTATTTCGTCTGTACGCCGGTGCCATTGTGGCTGCCGGCATTGGGGAGGGCCACGTAGGGCTTCGGGTTCTTGCGGAAATGGGTGAAGATGCGCTGCGCCTTCTGTATCGCGAGCTTCACCGGGTCCGAGGAGAAGGGCAGGAGGCCCCAGACCAGCACGACGGCGTCTTCGTAGGCCGTCAAAATGTATGCGTCGCTGTCGGTACGGTGGGCCTCGTCCATGGCGTTGAGCTTCTTCTGCGCCGCCTTCATGTCCTTCTCTCTCTCCTTCTTCGACTTGCCGCCGCCCACCACCGCGTCCGCCGGTTTCGTCAACCGGGCGTCCTCGACGGCCTGCAGGAGGGCCTCCATCTTTGCCGTCACGATCTGCTGCCGGGTGCGCGCCGCGTTGCTCGTGCCGTTGTTGTTCGCGGCGAGACTGCTACCCGTGCCGGAGTGGCGCGGGCGGGTGTAGGCCCCACCACCATAGGCACTCGACGCGACACCCTTGCCGGCACCTATCCCGTTGCCGCCCCCGCCGCTGTCGGGCGAGGCGTCGTTGTCGTCACGGAAGACGTCGCGAAACGCAATGTAGAGCAGAGTGACGGTCTTGAGCTGCGGTGCGACGTGGGCGTGGCCGGGGACGCCGCTGGTGGTGCACACCGACTGGGGACGCGAGAAGCGCACCACGGAGTCCCTGCCCGGGCAGCTCGACGCGGTCACAAGACTCTCTGACGGCATCATCATGGAGACATTCGACGACATTGGGCCGGCAAAGTAGTTGCTCTGCCCGACAGACGCCGAGCTGCGCACGATGGAGCTGAGCGTTGACGTCGTCCCGCTGCTGGTGAACCCGCCAAAGGAAGCACCGGGGCCGGTACCGGTAACGACATCGATGGACTGGCCACGCCGACCGGAGTGGTCGAGCAGAAAGGTGGCGCCGTCTCCCACGACGCTGCTGCGGACGGTGTTGCCGCCATTTGGGGTGTGCGGCGTGGAGTCCGCGCCGTAGCGCACGTCTCGCCAGCCGCTGCCAATGGCTGTGCCGGCCCACTGGTGGCTGCTGCGCTTGGTCGAGTCAGAGTGGTGCGGCTTGTCCGTGCCCTTGCGCAGGCGGTTGCTTGCCCGGGTCATCGTTGCACGGCCCATCGAGGCCACGTACATGAACGTGATCATGGGAAGCGGGCTGAGGTAGCACACCGCGATGATACTCGTGGGAACGCGCTCGAGCGAGGAGAGGTAGCCGGGCGTGAGCTTGGTCATGTAGTCCTTGTGCGGCTCCAGCAGCAGCTGGTCCTTGCGAACTAATGGAAGCACAATGGCCGCGACGTACAGGAGCACCGAGATGAGGCTGACAACCGTGATGGCGAGCCAGTGCGTCACGACACGAACCACTTTGACGCAAACGCAGTCGCACGGAACGGTAACAGCGTCGGGGGCCTGACCCGTCTCCTTCAGGAGCTGCAGACGCTTTTGCTGCGCGCGGCGCATGCGGGCGGCCTTGATGCATTGAAGCAGCATACCCGTCGGGGCGATGGAGTACCACATCACGGGGCACGAAAACACGGGAATAATAGCGAACAAGACATTCGTGTAGTAGGCGACGATGAAGGACGAGACCCACACGAGTACGCAGTGCACCATGGTAAGCATGATCCGAGCCCGTGGGACGATCTCCAGCCCAAAGCGGGTCACGAGGCGCACGCTCTCCTCCTCCTCAATGGACAGCATGATGTTCGCCAGCTCGAGCGCGTCATTCTGCTCTCGCAGCACCTGTCGGACTACGCTACTGCGCTGCTGCTGGTAGCTTGTGCGTTGCACCCGTGCGTACCGCTCGCGATCCTGCTGCGCAGCCCCAGGCTCTCTCTGCCCCAGATTCTCGTTCGCAGACGAGTGCTTGTGGTCGTGGTGGTGGTGGTCATGATCCCCACCGTTGTCGCCATCGGTCATCTGTTGGATTTTGTCGGACGAGACCTCCGGCCCCTTAAAGATGCTGCCGCGGTGCTCTTCCTGTGCATTCGGAATCTCGTCGCTGAGCAGCGATGTGAAGGACTGCCACGCCTTGCGGGGGTTGCTGTTGTTCCCAATGTTGTGCTTCACGGTGTTCTTCGCCTCGAGCCCGCTGCGGTGCGCCATCTGTCGGCTGGACAGGCTCGTCATGCTTGGCGTCGGGAGCGAGGTGATGCTCGAGTTCGACGAGGTCGCAAAGACATAGTCGCTGATGTGGGCATTGTCGCCATCCTTCCGGACCGCCGCCCCGTTGCATGGCTGCTCGGGATCGCCGTCACCACCGTCTTCTGTGCCGGCAGCCCCGCTTGCAGCTGCAGTGGTGAGCGGGTTCCGCACCAGTTCGCTCGTGTTGTTGTTGGTGTTGCTGTTGCCGTCGCCATGGTTGGTATGTCGCTGCTGGGAGCCGTTCGTGGACATGGACATGGGGGAGGGCGTGGTGGACACCACGCGGTCGTCGATCCGCATCGTGGTGCCGACAATGGAGGAGAGCATGTCCTCGTCTCTGGAGTCGTGTTCCCCGTCCACCCGCTCGGCGGGGTTGTATGGGAGGGCGAGTCCTTGGTCACCCATCTCGACTTCCTTGTCGGCCCTGCACGCCTCGTCTGCTTTGACAACAGCCTTGTCACGTAGTAATCTTTCCTGTGCCCGCTCCGCCGCCGCCTTGCGTGCCACAAAGGCATCGTAGGCCAACTGTTTCCTCTTCGCCATGCGTTCCGTTGTGTAGCGGTCGAGAGTGAAGTACAGCGCCGTGGCCACAACGTACAGGAGGCAGGTGAAGGTGGCCGCGATGGAGAGACCAAAAGGGACCCATAGCTTCTCCAGACCAATCACCACGTCCAACGCGACATAATACACCAGTGGCAACACAACAGCCACCCAGATCAGGGCGGAAGAGATACAGTAGCGCACGGACATTGCCAGTGTTCAGAGTGGGGAAGGGAGGAGATGGCGAAGTAGGGGGGAGGTCAAAAATAAAAGAACGAAATTGAGATGCCAGTGTCCGTATTATGTACAGTACCCGTCCCAATCGGCGCGCACTCCTCGTGAGTCCACAGAGCGGGTTGAGGGAGCGAAGGCGAGGGAAGGGGGATTGGGGGGGGGGGGGGGCGGGAGAGCAACCGACTGCGAGTGAAAGGAGAAGGAAGCGCGAAGGGAAACGAAGAAACACAAATATGCAGAAATAAGTTCCACCGATGGTAGGGACAAGAGTAGCTCAATAGGGAAGAGAGAGAAAGGGCAGGGAAGAAACACAGTGACAGTAGTCGTCACACACTCACACACACGAGTCTATCCCTTTCGGGGCAACGGTTGCGTGAAAGAATGCTTTATCTGTGTGCGTGTGTTTCTTCTTCCTAGTATATATGTTCCAGGTGACGAAGGTGAGAGAAAGGAGGAGGAGGTTATAACAAAAGAGTCTCGAGGACCAGTGCGCTTGATATGTTCCGTCTGCCTTCTATCCAAGGGACGTCCTTCTATATGGGTGAGGGGAGGGGCGGGGGCGGAAGTGGAGGAGAATGAAAGGCGCATCAACTTCCTGACTTGCATTTCGGGCACCTTCCTGGCCAACTATCATTGCCTAAAAGGACACACACACACACACACACAAGGGGCTCGTTGGAGTTTATCTCCGCTTCCGTTTTATTGTTGGTTTCGCTGCCTCTTCGACGGGGAGAGAGGGGTAGAACAATATGTGAAGGAAGGGGATGGTGCAGGCAGCGGACAGTGGGGGGGGGGAGGAGGGGGGGAAGGCCGCTGCTTGCAGAAGAAAGGAGGGGGGGGGTAAGGTGAGGGTAAGGTGGCCCACGCTCTCCTCGAAGATCACTTGTTCTTCTCAAACTGCTTCTGGTCTTCGACAAACTCCACCTCCATCGCGCCGTCGGTGGAGTAGTCCTCCACCGTCTCCTTGGGAAGCTGCACATCGTCGTCCTCCAGCTGCTGCTCAAAGAAATCCTTCGAAACGGACTCGCCCTTGGCGTTGTACTCGTACTTGGCGGCTCGTGCGACCTTTTTCCCCTTCTCGTTTTCGCCCACGCCAAACGCCATGACCCCCATGTGCGGCCCATCCTCGCCACCGAACATGTTTTTGAGGGAGTCAAAGTTGTTCATCTTGATCTCATTCAAGATCCCGTTCATACTCTCCCGCATCTCCGGCGTCATGTTGTTCTGGAGCGTGGACTGCATCGCGCTGAGGTTGGCAGGGTTGATGAACCGGTCCCCGCCTAGAAAGTTGCCGTCAAAGTAGTTTGCGTTCCCTTGCTGGCTGCCCTGCTGGCTCTGTGCCTGGGCAAGGATCTTGGAGAAGTCGTCGATCTGGCTGCGGTGCACGCAGGTGGTGGAGAGCAGGCCCCGCATGGACAGCAAGAGGGGGGTGCGTAACATATCCTCTCGTTATGGTGAGGAAACACACAATGGCAATCAAGACGCGCGCGCACACACACACACAAAAGACGGAAATAAACTTCACAAAGGTGGAGGACTAGATACCAGCGCGCGAGGATGGTGAGGGGAAGAGGGAAGGGAGGGTTCGACCTACCTCTAGTGGAGGAGATGGGAAGGGATAGGAAAGGCCAAGGAGAAGGAGGCGGAAGGAGGAAGGAAGGGAGCCGTGGAGGTCGAGAAAGAGAGAGAGCGAGAGACAGACGGGTGACGCAATAGCATGATGGTTAATCATTCCTCCTCTTTAATGGGTACCGTCTCTGTGTGTGTGAGTGTGATTGGGTCGACGGCAGCACATTGCCCCACCAGTGGCAGAGAAAGGGATCTGGGGAGGTGGAGCCGTGAGAGTACCAGAGGTTTGAATCAATCTGCGCAAAAACGGGAGGGGGGGCCGCCACCGCAGGGACAAAGAAGGAGGTGGGAAGAGGAGAAGGAAGACAACGTGAGGAGGTCGACCTCCTACAAACCAAGCGACGCCTTTGTGGGGAAGCGAAGCCCAAGTAGCTGGCGCTCCGTCACGCCAAACTCGACAAGGATGGAGTTACTGTGCGCAGTACCGTCGTCCGCGCTGCTGCTGCTCTCAGTCTGCGAGCGGGTCCACGTGGCGCCGTAACCACCACCGCCTTGTTGCTGCGCAGACAGCGCGCCGTCGCGGTGGCGCATCAGCTGCCGTCGCTTCATCTTCTCGAGGCTCTCCCATTCCATCTGTGGGGGATACGCGCGCAGCGGGAGCAGCCGCCAGAACCAACGCACAAGAAACTTGTCGTGCAGAAACGCATCGCTCTCCATGAGGTCCTGGAAGTAGGGCGTGGCCCGATTCACTGCCTCGGTGGCAGTGTCCGCAGGAACGTGCACCTGCGCGTCGCCGAACACCTGCAGCAGGTTGCGCCGGACACCGAGGTCGAAGACGTTCTTCTTCATGAACCGCTTCAGCGTGCGCTCGCGGTAGTGCTTCTTGTTGTTGTCGAGCATAAAGTTCTTCGCCGCCGAGGCGTCGCCGGCATCCATACCAGCCTCCTCCTCCTCCTCGTCTTCGTCCTCGTCCTCGTCCTCGTCCTCGTCCTCGTCCTCTGCGGAGCCATTCGAGCGACGATTGAGCGTGCGCTCGTGCTCGTGAATGACAATGTCAATCGTGGTGATGTTGTGCCGCGCGAAGAAGAAATGGCGCTTCAGCAGGTAGAGAGACATGAGGAAGAACAGGAGAGCCTCGATGAAGCACACGAGCACCCCAAAGTTTGGGGGCCCAACGCTCAGCTCCTCCAGAAACCGACTGTACAGGTGCGAGTCCCCGGCTTTCGCGGGTGCGGCGGTCGTTGCTTTGATGGCCACGTCCCTCTCCTTCCCTCGTGACATGACCTGGAAGTGGGCGGGCGCCTGCAGAGAGGTGGCTGCCGCCTCCCCGCCACGGTGGGTCGTCGTACGCTCGAGAAGGCACACAAAAAAGGCTCCCGACAGCAGTGTCAGTGCCCAGCCCGTGAGAAGGAAGCAGTAGAGCAGCACGAGGAGGTAGTTCTTGTAGTTGAAGAAGCCGACACACTGGCCGAGCCAGGGGCAATGGTGGTCGTACTTGAGAATGCACTTGTTGCACTTGCTGCAGTGGTGCGCACGCTGCGGCTTGTAGCAGAAGCACAGGGGACAGAAGTTCAGGTAGCTATTCTGCACACTCGTGTACGCGTTTGCGCGACGGTTGAAGAAGAAGTGCTGGTAGGTCTCGCCGCCCTCCTCATCGTTGTCGTCGTCGTCGCCCACTTCCGCCTGTCCCTTGCTGTGCTGGGCCGTGTCGTGCATCGGAGCCCGCGCCATGTCTTGAGTGGACGGTTTCTCGCCCACATCCAGTATGACCGCCTCGTTGTCCTTGCTCTCCCCTGTCGTCTCCTTCCGTTCGTCCTCCTCGGCACTGGCAGGGCCGGGTGCGGTCGGCGGCGCGAAGCGGAGTATCTTGCTGCTATAGGGTGACGTCGACACGGGTGGTAGGGGTGGGTACACGTCCCTATTGCGCCGCTGTCGCAACGCACTGCCGCGCTGTGTGCCTTGGCTGCCTGTGTTTGTAGAGAAGCTCGCATCGAGACTGCCGCGCTCCCTGCGGCGCTGCTCACACACAGGGCACTTTCTGAACGGCAGCGGCTCGTAAAACGAGTTGAGCGCGAGGGAGGCACTAAGCTTCTCCTTCTGCATGAAGGTGAAGGGAATGAAGCCTGGCGCCACCCACACCGCCATTCCATACGCCCACGCAAACATGCCCCACAGCACGAGCGAAATGACGAGCATGGCGTACCCCAAGCTGGTCACAACCACCAGCTCCACCCTCGACGCGGCAGACAGCACCGCGCCATCTTCCGGAGAAGCGGGCGGTGCAGCCCCATCGGTGGCTGAGCTGCCCAACCTCAACAACAGAAGCAAAGGACGAAGCACGCCAGCGATCCCGTGCCAGAGGGTTGTGAGTGTGTTGGGGAATAAGTACGCGTAGAAGTGTCGTGTCGAGAACAGCGTGATTAACACAAGAAACGTAACGATAATAATGTCGGAGAGGCTCCGTTGGCAGCACCCGCACCGACCACACATCGAGCGCTACTACTGCCCCGCGACGCTGAAGGTCCGTGAAAGAGAGAGGAGGGGGAGAAGGTGGGAGGGAGGGAGCGAGGGTACGGAGAAGAAAGGAACGCGAGAAATGGTGGGGATGGGCTACACCTAAACTATGACCAATGTGTCAAAGGAGTGGAAAGAGGATGGAGAGGAGAGGGGGGCGGGGGAAGTGGATTGGAGTAGTAGGACACTAGTACGGCGGGGAGGAGGGAGCGGTAGGTGCGCCAACACTCTATCCTCCTTGTCCCTCACCTCGTCCTCAAGCCGATCCCCACTCCATCCGCGTGCTTCCCCTCAACGGGCATTCGTGCAGCGGTAATGGAGAGGCAGGGTGGGGGAGCGAGAGAGCGAGAAAGAAGTAGCCGAGCCACAAACGCTCCTCAGCCCCTTGTGCCGCAAGAGTGTCATTCCCCTTCCTCCTCCATCTGTCTCCTGATGCTGTATGGTACTGTATTCTTCTTTAATGTGTGTCCGCCTTTCTCTGCATGGCGTTGTCACGAAGGGGTGGAGTGGGCCCTCAGACCTCCCGATGGGCCGGAGGAGGAGTGAGGTGTGAGGAGTGTTGGGGAAGCGGGGGGGGGGGGAGAATAGCGAGAAAGGGTTTCATTTATGGATTATTGGTGTCATTCTTTTGAGGGGAAATAGAGAGAGAGAGAAAGAACAGACAAGAAGAGAGGAGGACGAAACATGGGAAGGGAGGCAGAAAGGGAAGGGAAAGGAGGCGGGGGAAAAGGGGGGGGGAAGCAATGAGGGGCGAGAAATGTGTGGGAAGTGCAAACAACAACAACACCACAGTTAGTCTCGTGTGCAGAAGAGAAGAGAGAGGAAGGGAAAGGGAAAGGAGGACGAGGGAGAAACATCAATAGCAGTAGCAATAGCAATAGTGACACTCACACACACACACACACACACAGTCATCACCAAGCGCGAAATACAGGTGGCATGCATCGGAGGAGAGCCTATTACACGCACACACATTCACATACACGACACAAGGAAGGGAAGGAGAAGAGAAGGAAACGTGCGCTGGGACCGTCCGGCCACCAACCGCCCCCTCCCGCACCTCCCAAAAGCAGTCAGAGCTGCGCAGCATGTCTGAGTCACTTGGCAAATGGTGCACCGCAGATATGGAAGGGGAGGGAGGGGGAGAAGAGGGAGAAGGGGGGAGGGACACGCGCGACACACAGTAACGGCGAGGGAAAGAGGTGAGGCTGCTGCGATGCAGTCAGGAAGGAGGTGAGGGAGCGCGCAGCATACCCACGGTGCGAAGTGGTGCGCGTTCTTGAAGTCGTAGTCAAGGAACGAACAGAAAGCAGCGGAGTGCGTACGCGTGGCGTTAGGCCTCCACCCTGAGCTCTTCCCAAGAGCATCAGCGTGTCGATTGGGACGGTGAGAGGGAGAGATAGAGAGAGGAGGAGGGGGGGAGGGGAGGGTGGCGCGACAGTGCGTACTGGGAGGAGGAGGAGAAACGCGCGAAGACGCTCACAAAAGCAAAAGAGAGAAAAAGAGAGTTCCTTCTTACAATTAGTTACGAAGAGAGAAGAGAGAGGGAGAGACATATGAGAACAGAGCTAAGATATGCCGATCGGGGGAGCAATTAGACCACAACATACGGTAAAGGGACTGATGTGCTGCGAGAGCATCAGGGAGGGGGAAGGGGGAGGGGGAAGAGAAAACGAGAGGGGAAGCATTATCGACATTTGAAGTAAAACTCGTGATGTGAGCGGAGAGAAATGGTGCTTTATTGTTGACACGTGACCGTGCAACGCTTCCCGCTGCACCTGCTGAGGTCGTATGGCATCAGCTCCTTGCTTTCACATGACTAAAATGGTTGAGGACTGGGTGTAAACAGAAATGGAGAACATTCGAAGCACGAGCCGAGGGAGGAGGGGGTGACAGGAGAAGGGGCGAGCAGAAACGACAAAAACATAATAATAAGTATACTGGGACTCGAGAGTAGAGTATGAAATGATGGCACGAGCCAGAGAAGAAGAAACAAAAAGAAGAAAGGAAATCGTCCAGACCAGTATGATGAAGTCCAAAGGGTGAGCGGGAGCAGGGACGGAAAGTGGAAGGCAGAAGAGGCCGAACGGACGAGAGGGAAAGAGGGAGACAGGGGGGGACCCATCGAGATAGTGTGACGCGGGGATGATGAATGGGTGCATCAATCAGCAGGAAAGAGGATAAGAAGAGGAGAACGGGGAAAGGAGGAAGATGAAAAGGGACGAGGAAAGGCATTCTGAGAATGTGAAAAGAACACGCCAAATACATTATGAAGAGAGGGATTAGAATCTACAGAACCCGCTAGTCGACGCGTCACGTGCCTCGACAGTTATGCTCTCTCTCTCTACCTCTCTCATCTCAGACGGATAGTCACTCTCTCCTCAACACTGGTGAACGCGGGGGGAGAAGGAAGGGGAACGGGGGGGGGGGAGAAGTGGAGGAGGTGGTGGGTGAGAAAGCAGATCAACGGGGGAGAGGGATCATCCTACACTGATTTGCGCGAGGAAACCTCCTTCCCTCCCCACCGTGCCACACGCAAGACATACCCATGCTGTGAGCCAAGAGAAGAAGCAAGAAGAGAAGGAAGGGGGGGGGGGGACAAGTCAACGGATAACACAAAAGATGGGCATCAGAACGCGAGGGAGGTGAAGGTTGAGAGGAGGGGGGGGGAGGAGGAAGAATGAAAAGAAAGGAGGGGAGAAGCAGCAGTTAAGAGAAGGAAAGTAAAGGAAGTTCTACGCAACTAACACAAAGGGGGGGGGAGGGAGGGGTTAGAGAAAGGACGTGTACATATGGGGAGCGGAGGGCGGGGGAAACGAGTGGATACAGTGTCATCGTTGACTTTGTGCACTGCCGCGTTTCGCACCAACTCGCCACCAAGAAAGTGTATTCTGTCGAACCTCCCCAGCGTCAAACGGTGTTGGCAACGCGAGAGACAGCCCCTTCCCCCTCCCCCACCCCAACCCCAACCCTCGTCCCTTTTTACAAGCCCGGTGAATGGCGATAGAGCGGGAGAGCGTCACCTGCCCGGGGTAAGCGAAGAGGAGTTCTCAGAGAGATTGGGGGAGGAGGAGGAGGCGAAGGAAGGGGATGGGTAACGATCGCAGTAGCATCACGGAAGCCATAACAGTGTTTTAGATAGTAGCAGTAGTAGCCACAACAGCAATAGTAAATGTTTTCGATGAGGCTTGGAGGAATAGAGGGGGGAGGTGTGGAGAGAGAAAGGGGCGAGAAAATATAGTAATAGGATTTCGTAATAGACCGTCTTTAAGGACATACGTGTCCGCAATACTCCGTTAAAGGAGAGAGAAGAGGAAGGAGGAGAACATCTATGATGGCTGTGCCATGCCGTATTGTGTGACGCACTCGTTCGTTGTCCTACTTCTCTGTGTTCCCTCTCCTCGCAGTAGTAAAACGACGGCGGTGGTGGTTGAGTTGCGCGACGACGAGGAGCTACGCGGAAGGGGGGGGGAAGAAAGGGGAGACGGAGAAGGAGAAGGAGAGAGAACGATTCACATAGCAGGTAGTGGGATCAGATGAAGATGAAGATGGTATGGGGAGGGGGGGGGGGAGGAAGAAAAGTGTCGGACAACACGAACGGAAGCGGATACTGAAAAGGATAATGGAAATAGAGGGGAGGAGGGGAGGAGGGGAGGAGGGGAGGACGAGTATGCCGGTGGGACAGCTAACGCGGCGCAAGAGAGAGAAGATAACAATGAATCACGACGACAAGGGCAAAGGCGCAAGTGGTTGCAAAAGGCATGAAAAGTGCGTGCTGTAGATAGTGTTTTTGAGAAAAGGGGGGGGGAAGGGGGGAATGAAGTGTATATAATCATAATGATAGGGAAATGGGTTAAAAGGAGCAGGAGAGTAAACGTGATGGTGTGCTGCGTGAAGTGCAGGTAGTGCCAGCAGAGCGGCTGCGGTACCCGTGACGGTGGTGTGTATCCCACGTTAGGAGAAGATAGGGCTTGGAGCTGCCCAAAAGGAGTCTTCGTGTCTGTGTACGTGGGTGTGTGAGTGTGCACACGTACAATCAAGTCCTTCCCAGCGCTCAGGGGGCGCGCAAGGGGACCCTACAGGCCCTCTCTCTCCCTCCCCTTTCTTATAGACGGGAGGTGGAGGAGGATACCTCACTCACGGGAAGACACAAAGGAAGAGAGAGAAGGATATACGTGTTAGAGAGAGTGGTTGAGAAGATACTTGGGGAGTAAGACATGTATGGATAAGAAGTGAAGAGATGTAAAGGCCGGATGACTGATCCTCCTCTGGCGGCTCACCACCGGGTCCCTGGCGACAGCAATATATGTCTGGGGGAAAACAGAATGATTGAGGTATGGGTTGATGTGTGTGTGTTGGTTGGGTGGGAGAGTGGGGTGGGAGGGGGGGGGGGGCAGTGAAGCGAAAGTAGATGAGACACAACACTGCGTTGGCGTGTACGGGGGAGAGGCCCCTGCTGACAAGAAGGCGTTCCCCCGCCAGTCCTTACACACACACACACACACCACCACCACCACCTCTTCCTGTCTGTGGGAAGTGCGTTATATATATGGCACGCACGTGGAGGAAGCAAGGAGAAGACAAAGAGAGAGTTCACTTTAGCCACAGTTGTAGCAAACGGAAAGGAGAATCAAGAATGTTTGAGCATAATGATAGTAATATTAATAATAAAGGTCATTGGAGTAGTACAAAGAGAGAGAGAGAGGGAGTGGGGGACACTCGCGCAACCATTAAATGGAAAGAGGGGAGAGGGAAAGGAGAGAGAAGGAGGAAGCCCTAAGGGTAGATCATGATGATGCTGCAGGAAGTGAGAGGTGGAGAAGAGGAGGGGGAGGGGGTGGATAACCAAAACAAAGGAAAAACAAACTGAAGCACGTGCCTGTTGACGTTTTCAGTAAGGTGCCGTAATCGAGAGAAAGAGGGAGAGAGGGAAGGATGATCAAGGATAGAGGGAGGGGGTACAACTGCTAACACTCTCGCTACCCTGTTTAGTGTTGGTTGAACTGAGGTTGTTGTTGTTGCTGTTGCTGCGGCTGTTGCTGCGGCTGCGGCTGCTGTTGCTGTTGCTGTCGTTGGTGCTGCGACTGCTGCTGGAGAAGAGAGGGAACAAACATGGTGTTGAGTACGCCGGATGGCGGAGCAGTGCTGCTGCTGAGTTGCTGCTGTGGGCCGCACTGGCTGCTCACAGGCACTGGCGAGGGGAGCCCGTAGGAAGAGCTGGTCGCGCCATGCAGGGTGGGGTGCATCCCGGTAAGGCACAGTGAACTGATGAATGGGTTCATGTCGAAGGTGTCTCTGTACATGGGTGACAGTTGCCGCGCGTTGGCAACAGGCACCAGCGAGTACACGGGATGCTGCTGTTGCTGTTGCGGCAGCTGCGACGACGACGGTTGTCCCGGAGGTGAGCTGCTTTGGATCGTGGATAGCAACCCTCCCGGCGAGGCGGAGTCTGGTGGGGTGGGCAGCGTGGTCGAAACGTAGTGAAACTGAGGAACACTATTACTGTTGGGATCATTCCCGCTGCTGTTGTTGGCGCTGTCGTTGCCACCCTGGCTGGGCTGCGGGCCCAGCGTGAAGCTTTCCCATGGCTGCATCTCGAATGGAAGATTTGCGCACGACGCCGCGTTGGGTCTCCCCATGCCGCTGCCTTGGCCGGGCACCCCTGTTTGTGACGACTCTTCTGGTGGCAAGGTGGCCATCGCCGAAGTGCCCACCAAGGCACTGATCGCGACGCTGCCCTGCGACGCTCCGCTCTGGCTGAGGCTGCCGTCCTTCGTCGTTTTGCACTGCGAGGTTGCCTTGCAGCGCCAGAGCACCTCGTTCGTCTCCTTGTTTTGCATGTAGACCATGTTTTGCGCGCTCCGCTCCCTGTTGTGGATCGCGCAGACAACGCGGTCCAGAGAGCTGATCTTGCGGTTCGTTAGGGTGTAGCAGTTGTAGGGTTCGACCTCGTACTTGCTGTCGAGTGGTGCACCGTTGATGCTCACGGTGATGGGCTCCGCAGTCGCTGTCTGTGCGGTCGGGTGTTGATTGCTGGGATTTACGTTGCACGGGTTGTCTTCTGTGTGGGGGAGAACGGGAACGCCTACGGCCGCGCGCAACTGCCCCATCGGATGGGAAGAGATGTGATGGCGGGATGAGGGGTTGATGCCCGCGGAAGCAGACGACATCGCGGACGGCGCCTGCACCACGACCGGCTGCTGGTACTGCTGCTGCACGGGGAACGCGGACAGGGGTTTCTGCGTCGTGGGACGCGGAGGTGCAAGAGGGGGTGTTCCACTTCCACTGCCGGTCCCCTGTTGCTGCAGTTGATACCGCTGCTGTTGCTGCTGCTGCTGTTGCTGCTGTAGAGGTGGTTGCTGTTGTCGCAGAAAAGCTTTTCGGCCCTGCAGGAGCGCACCGAGATCGATCTTGGTCGTGCCCGCACTGCCAGGCGGCGCGATGTTCACCGTCTGCCCTTGCAGAGAGCTCTGACCCAGGAGGAGCGCCTGAGGGTCCACGGCTATCAAAGTCTTTCCATCCGCTGCCAGCACAAAAATGTGCGAGTTGGCTGGCAGACCCTGTGCGGTTTGCTGCGCGGGGGAGGCACTCAACATGCTCGACGAGACGCTTTGCTGTTGAACCTGCTGGTGATGCCGCTGCTGCGCCTGTTGCGGTTGTTGCTGTACGGGAGTACTCTGGGAGGCTGTGCTTGGCAGAAACGTCGGTAACTGCGGGATCGTGGCATCGCCTCTCCTTCCAAGCCCTTTGCTAGCGGGTTCGCCGCCCCCACCGGTTCCCGTCGCGTGATAGGGGGAGAGTGACACGCTCATGGAGTTATCCAATGCCAAGTAGAAACCACGGCCGGATGGCGACGGTAGGGCAGAGAGCGACTCCTGTGGCAGGGACAGTTGCGCGGGCAGGGTACTCTCCGGTCGGATACGCCAACTGTTGCCGCCCGACACAGGCGACGCCGCAGTGGCGGTGTTCATGCCATGCGGTTCACCGCTGTAGAAGTAGTCGAAGTCACGGGGGTCTTCGCCACGGTGGTCGACCAACGAGCCCCCGCCGAAGAACGGGGTCGTGCCGCGGCCACCCCCGGACAGCTTCGTAGCCTGCAGGGTCGCGGGCGACGCAGGGCCGTGCATGGTGCCGGCGCTGGGGATGGAGCGTGGCGCAGGTTGGGTGGAGGGGGCGTGCAGGCTCGCGCCGGCGGTGGTGGGGAATACCGTCGAGCTGGCCACTGTTCGGTACCACACGAGTGGA